>OX388323.1:9183064-9409886 GCA_947579605.1 Athripsodes cinereus
CTGTAGCTGACATGACTAAAGGTATTATATAAACGGACCTAGAATGCCAAATATTTTTTATTTCTCCTGCTAGTTCTGTATATTTACGTATTTTTTCTGCGACGGTTGTTTGTATATTATGTGTATTTGGGACAGCGATGTCGATTAGGTACGTTATTTTATTACGTTTATCATGTAATACTAAATCGGGTCTATTATGATGTATTTGTCTATCTGTTATTATGGTTTTATCATAATAGAGCCTATAATTTTGATTTTCTAATACCTGTTCCGGGTTGTATTTATAATAAGGTATTACATTATTTGAGTTTAAAAGATTATGTTTAATAGCTAAATTTTGATGTATAATTTTTGCTACATGATTATGTCTATAAGTATACTCAGTTTGAGCGAGAGTGGAACAACCCGAAACTATGTGTTGAATTGTTTCCGGTTTGGCCAGACATTTCCTACACGAATCATCAATTATATTTTGATTTTTTATAATATATTTTTGATAATTTTTTGTATTTATTACCTGATCTTGAATTGCTAGCATAAAACCCTCGGTTTCCCCATACAATTCCCCAATGGTCAACCACCTGTTTGACGCATATTTGTCAACATAAGATTGGTTGAGATCATTGAGGTGTCTAGCATGAAGTTCCTTCCTACCCCAAGATTCTTACAAAATATTTAAATAGTTTAATCGCGGACCTACTGTTTCGTCATTTAAATTTAAAGGTGTATGATTTTTATCGGCCTGTATTATAATTTTATGTAGTATAGAATTATTTTGTTTGTTTTTAAAAAATGTTTTAAGGGATTCTATTTGATTATTATGTAAAGAGGAAATGTTAACAATTCCTCTTCCTCCTATACTCCTAGGCAGAACCAACCTTTCTTTCGCGGAATTTGGATGGTGATATCTATTTTTTGTTAATTGTGTTCTAATAAGTCTTTCTAGTTTATCTAGATCCGTTTTCGACCATTTTATGATGCCAAATGAGTATGTTAATAAAGGGATTGCCCACGCGTTTATTGCTTTTACTATGTTTTTGGCCGATAGATCACATTTAAATATTTTATTTCTTTATCTAATAAATATCTAATAAATATCTAATAAATATCTAATAAAAATCTAATAAAAAGTCTATCTTTAAAATCATTTGTTAATTGAGTTTTGATTAAAGAGTGATTTAAATTTTTAGATTGCGGAAAACCTAAATATTTGTATATTTCGTTATTATTCATGTTATTAATTTGATAACTAGAAACTATGTCCTGACATTCTTTAATTTTTCCTTTTTCAATGTGTAAAGTTTTACATTTATCTAGCCCAAAAGACATTCTTATGTCGTCTGAAATTTTTTTTGTTATACTTATTAGTTTTTCTAATTCGGTATCCGATTTAGCGTATATTTTTATATCGTCCATATACATTAAATGCGACATTTTTGTTGACAAACGAGTATTTCCGTTAATTTTGATTCCATATTTGGATTCATTTAATAAATTGGATAGAGGATTTATTGCCAAACAAAACCAAAGTGGACTTAAGGAATCTCCTTGATAGATACCTCTTTTAATAGGAATATCTTTTAGAGTTATAGATTTATTATTAAGATTTAAATTTAAATCGATATTCCACGAACCCATTACTGTTTTTAAGAAATTTATGATTGTTGGATTAATTTTATAAATTTTGAAAATTTCTATTAGCCACGAGTGAGGTACGCTATCAAATGCTTTTTGATAATCGATATAACAAATATTTAAATTCCGATTACGCGTTTGTATTTGTTTAAGTATTACGGAATCTATTATTAGTTGTTCCTTACATCCCATATGATTTTTACGACACCTTTTTTGTTCTTCAGCCAAAATTTTATTTTGCGTCACGTGATTATATATTTTATTAGTTAAGCACGATGTTAATATTTTATAAATAGTAATTATTATAAGCTTAGAGCCAATTTTTTTATGAATGGTAACCACACTAGCATATATAAGTAAATGTAAATTCAAAAATGATATATTATCGTACAGAAATTTGTTAAATATTTTATTATTAAACTCGTAAATTAAAGACGAAAGTTTTTTAGACGAATTTAATTTTCTAAATTTGGGCCTACACATCGGATCTGTATTAGCATAAAGATTGATGTTTTCGCGTACAGAATTGATCAATTCTGTAATATTATTATCATTCGCGACGTTATCATCTACATTATGGATAACGTTATTTATTATTATATTATTATCATTTATTAAAGTAATTGATTCTACATTTATGTCGTCTTCTAGGCTAGTATTTAATTGTATTGTATTATTATTGTTATCATCATTATTATTTAATGGAATGTCAGGGTTGTTACCGCGGTGTATGCTATCGGCCACATCTTTTTTTATTTGATCGATTATTGTTTTAGGTAGTAAATTATTACGTATTATTGATCGTCTTTGATCGGAAAGCCTTTGTTCGCTTACGTCAACTGCCGGAAAATTTTGCCTAAATACCGTATGTAAGCGTTGCCTATAACCTAATAAATTTGTTTCCAAATCCGTTACGATAAAATATTGTTGAATTATGAATTTATTAACTTCGGTTGTCCATTTTAATCTCTGCCTAGAAGTTCCTGCTTTTGTTTTTTCTGGTCTTAAGTTTGTGTTTAAATTTCTATAATTTAGACCAGTTTCTATTTCTAATTGTTTTTTTATATCATTAATTTCATCAAACGTTAATACATTATTATTTTTAATATTATTTATCTGATTAGTTATTATATTTTCATTTAATGAAAAATTTGGATAGGCCGATTTCATATAATTTACAATATATTCCAGGCACAATACCAAACTAGTAGACTCAAATTTTGAAAAACGATAGTATTCACGATACAAATCCCTGTTCATCTCGAAAGTAAATGACTGGGGTGAATACAAATTTGTCTCAATGGTTGCAGACCGTAACAACATAGAGTCGTCATTGACCTGCAAAACATTTTGACTTTGTTGTTGTCTACTAGTGGTAATCGCGATAGAATCTTGTCTTTCTCGGGAAACACTTGATTCTATATTGACGGTCGCGCATGAATCTCGGGATTCCAAAAGGCGGGTATCTTGATATCTTGAGTTTGACTCCATATTATAAATTTAATTATTATTATATTATATAATAATATTTGAGTTATATTTTCTTCAGGTACTGAAGTGTGGTAAAGTGCTTTCTTGGTGGTTGAAATGATATTATTTTAAATTTTCATCAAAACTTTTATATGTCAATGAAGTAAACTTGTTAATGTGTCAATATTTCAATATTTTTTGAATTTGTAGCTTGGAACAATTTTGATGATTAAATTATTTAAGTACTTGTGGTGTAGATTTTATTTAAGTACTTATGAACTTGATATCATTATTTTTATATATTTTAAAATTTAATCTTCAATCTTGTCTTGGTTCTTGATTATAAGGATAATTAAAATTTAAATATTAAATGTCATATAGAATGATATTAATTGATAAATTTGTTTACATTGATAAGAATATTGTAATAATTAAATGATATATTGATTACAAATGATGAATTGAAACTTTTAGGCACTTTTATGAATAATATTATATTATAATTTGAATCATAAACTTAGAATTATATTGATTTACTTACATATATAGATGTAATGATGTTTATTTTGACACTTCAGTACCACTTTATAACTGTTTATATAATACTGTTTTCTTGATATTTATTATCTTGATGTGAATTATTTTTAGTCTTTTATTATAATATGGAGTTTTAATGTATACATTTAGTGTAAATGTATTTTAATTAAATTATATCTTCAGAGATATTTTATTTAGATTCATTTATTATTTATTCATTATTTATTTATTATTTATTTATTATTTATTTATTATTTATTTATTATTTATTTATTATTTATTTATTATTTATTTATTATTTATTTATTATTTATTTATTATTTATTTATTATTTATTTATTATTTATTTATTATTTATTTATTATTTATTTTTTATTTATTTATTATTTATTTATTATTTATTTATTATTTATTTATTATTTATATATTATTTATTTATTTAGAGTTATATATTTTTTTTATGTACTTACAGTTGGTAGGTTAAGCATTTTTCTTTAATATTTTTTTACAAATTGTTATTTATTTATTTTGTAAAAAGATTGCTTGATATAATTCTCCTAAAAAAAGTCACTGAGACCATAACAGCTTTTAGCCAAGGCGATCTCAGCAGGAATGTATAATGATGAACAGTGGTCTTTCTTAATTTAATGTATATGAGAAAATAGATAGATGTTTACAGTCCGAGCCAAGCTAGGCTTTAAACGCTTACTTGCAAAAATATAACTATTTTTATATAGGTCAATTATTAAACTTCTATCAAACAGATTCAGTTGTTTGATATCTGAAAAAGAAATTCTTATAATATATGAAGTAATAAACAATATCACTAAGGTATTAACCTTGTACTATTATTGTATTAACAATATCTCAGAAAAATGCTATTAGTAATACTTTGTAAGAATGAAAAATAAAGGCATTAAAAGAGTGAGTGGGTGTGAGAAAAATTGCTGTGAAAAGAATCTGCATAAATAAAATGTTATTTTAAAATGTTGAGAAGGTTGTGTGGTAAAAGTCTGAGAGATCGTGTGCATAACAGTGATATACGAAAGGAATGTGGAATGAATGATGGTGTAATTACAAGGATGAATGTAAATAAGTTAAGATGGTTTGGGCACGTGGAAAGCATGAATGAGGACAGAATGACCAAGAAGATATATTTGGCTGAGAGAAATGGTGCCCGGAGACGTGGACGTCCGAGGATCAAATGGCAAAATCATTTAAATCAAATCCTACAGGACGGTTACGTGTTGAGCACATTGAACAGGTTAGCATGCATGAGGAATAGCATGACAGTGACGGAAGCGAAAGATGTATGCAAGGATAGAAGGAAGTGGCGCTCGATCTTTCTGCCTACCCCGCGAGGGAAGCGGCGTGATGGTATGTATGTAGGTATGTCTTTTAAATAAAATAAATTGAAATGGTTTGGTCATGTGTGACGAATGGAAGGTATAAGAATGATAAAGAGGATATTGCACTTGTCTGAAAGAAGGGTTGTCTGAAGGAAGTACGGACATCCGAGAACTGCGTGGCTTGATCACGTGGATCAAATTCTCAAGGACGGGCTTGTGTTAAGTATGAGAAATCGACTATGTAAGGATAGATCTGTATGGCGTTTCGTTCTCTCTGCCTACCCCACTTGCGATACGGCGTGAAAGAATAGATTTTTAAATATTTAATATGTAGAATAACGAACAAACTGTATTTTTTTATATAAAAATGTAAATCTTAACGCGTGATATTATTTTATTTGGTATATTTTTTTTCCAACGGATGTGAGTAAATATAATTATTTTGATCAAAGCCATGTCACGAATTTAGAACAATGTCCTATTCAAAGAGGTCTCACGGGAGTTATATCTGAACAAGGTAGGTCCGGTTTCCACGTGCGTAACTAATTTTATTTCAAGGGTTTCCAACTTTATGGTTCTCTTTGTTATTAACAATACATACAAACTATAACAAACATCTTTACTAATTATCATTTACACCACGTTATATGTGTTAACATTTTTCTTTTTCTTTTATACTCATATTATTAAATATATTATTTGTGTGTATACATAAATACAAATACAAAATAAAAAATATTAAATAAACATAATATTAAAACAATATTTCTAAGGTCTCATTACGTGATGTATATAATAGTGTATTTATGTTTAGTAAACGAACGAGTTCATCAGTAGCCTAAGGTAGAGTCTCGGCCTCGTGAGCAGGGGTCCGTGGTTCGATCCCAAGTGTCGGTAAACTCCCCTTTCACGACACAAGCTTTTAGCTTACTGTGAAAGGTGATAAGGTTGTATTTGAGTTTATAACAAAGCTTAGATATATATTTAAAAATAGTTTTATTTTTTACAATAACCGTTGTTGGCGGTTACATTTAAGATTTACATAGACAAAACTTGAGCTGGCAACCCAGAATAATACCTACATGTAAAGCTGTTATTAAAGTTCATAATTAAAAAATCTGTACGTCACCCGGTAATAAAATAAATTTATTTTCCTACTAGCTTTTAAAAACAGGCATCACAAGAGGGTCAAATAGATGGATAACAGTGCAAATACACAAGTTTTTACGAGATAATCTTCATGAAAAAATAATAATAATAATTATCTTTCTTGTACAAAATATTTGGATACAAATAATAAGGTTGCTACATGGTATAAACGAATAATTTTGCACAATGGGCGAGTTTATCGAATTTTCCAACTAGCCCAAAAAAAATAGATCCTTAGGTGGAAAAAATATTAAAACCTCTTTCTGATGATAAACTTTACATTTACATCCCACACGCCCATATTTAAGTTAAAAATAATTTATTGCTTTGGTTGCGTGTATTGCTGAACAAAGTTTTTAGAGCAAGATTTTGTATATGTGAAATTCATTATATCGTTTTTGTCATATTCAAGATAAAATTGTTGTTGCAATATTAGTCCACCATATTATAAGGATCAAGCGTTCTTGTTCATTTATATTTTTTGTCTTTGGTCACCTTTATTTATAATGATATGTCAGTAGGAAATATATTAGTCTTTTCATTTCGAATAATTAATTAATATTGGATACAATGAATCAAGTGTAAACCTATAAGGAATATTTGGTTAATTGTTAATTAATATTGGATATTATGGATAAGTGTAGACCTATTAGGAATGGATTTCAAGTGTAGACTTATAAGGAATATTATAGTTGAATTTCTTAAGATAATCCAGTTCTGTTAGTTGTTTTCTTTTATGAAGATGTCTACGATATTTGAAAGTCGTTTTCAATATTTGTGATATCATATTATTCTCAGTTATGGATGAGAATCTCAAAAAAATCATAGACTCTCGATAAGTCACACAAAATACTACATATATTATAAGCTTTTCATCACATGATTCTAATATTGTATGCCATTCCATCAGTTGTGCAGTTGTTCTTTTGAAAGCTTTACTGTTGTGCACTGAACAAAATTAAGGTAGGTACTTAAAAGTAAAGAACAGTCTTTACAAACAATTTGCTAAGCACAGGAAATATCAATATTGGCTTGAAAATATCCGATTTTTTGTATGGTATCATAGTTTTCGTATATGGGAATGACTCTTGCCAGTTCAAATAAATTTGGAAAGATTTTCTGTTCTTCAAATAAATTAACTATATTTGCAGAATAAGAAAGAAATCCACCAATTTACTAATTTTGTTAAGATATCTCAACTAAGCCATTGGCTTATAAGCATTAATAAAAGCACTATCTGACTCCAAATTGAAAGAAAGCACATCTTTCCAAACCTTCACATTTTTTTGAATAATGTAGTACATTTATGTCCTTTTTACTTACTTTCAAATTATTCACAACTTCCCTCCAATATACTTCCCTCCAAAACTTTCTTTGACTCCAGTCCACCTTTTTATACATTGTCCAGCTAATTCAGTCGAAGAACTTGAGTCTCAGTTCAGGGATAATTGTAGAGTTCTTAGTTTGGTTTCATAGCTCAAAAGAAAACAGAAGTTAAGTTAAATAACAAAATTTATTCATGGTTCAAATTATTACTGTCCGGTTCACAGTGGCGGGACTAGACTTTTTGTATTGGGCATGCTGAGCCTCTTTTACAGTATACCGTTTTAATGACACCAACATTTGAAAAAGATAAATATCACGCGGTTTGTGTAGGTACAGTAGGTAGAATTTATTATAATATATTAGAAAACAATTATTGTTGGCCAAAAACTTAACTATTTTTCTATCCACAATAATCCAGATAGTCTGGATGACCTCTTTTACAATAAATCATTTTAATGACAACAACATTTGAACAAAAGAAATATTATAGGATGGAAAAGGTGTCTCAATTGACGCAGGATCACTCTAAGTGGGGATGCTACCTTATACCAACTCGAGACTCCCAAAATAAAGCGATTAAGGGCGATAGTCCCCAGTCTTAGTGAAGAAACAAAACTCAAATATGAAATATATTTTTTAAATAAAATCGATAATATTAAATATTTTCAGCAACAAATAACTCAAAATACTTAAGTGATAAAGCTATTCTAAATATAATTATTGAATTCTTTTCTTAAGGCATGGTACCCGACATCGATCTAATTATTGTACTTAATACCTTACCTATCTTAAAACGAGTAAATTAAAAAAAAAAAAAACAAAACAAGGAATGATAATTTTTTACAGAGCAATATTATTTAAATTTACGTAACACACATTGACACCCACTCAAGTGTGTCATTTTTTCACTTTATATTTTAATCTTCTTCTAAGCGAAAACACATAATTTTTTTTAAATATTTAATCAAAGAATAATACCTAGAGATTGTTCCAGTATTTCTAAGAAATAAAGTGGAATATTATCATAATTATAATCATAAAATAATATACCAAACACATCAATTTTAATTGAATATCAAAGTTATGTTACGATTTTTTTTATCATATTACCTACTTATAATATTATAATAATTAAATATTAATATGTCTGAAAAAACTAATACGTAGTCAACTTATAAATAAAAAAATATTTATCAACAATCTTAGCAAAACAAAGCAAATTTGAAAAAAGTTAACACACAAAAAACCAATGTATTTGGAGAGAGATGGAATTTTTATGTGTTTCTGAGATGTTGAAATAAAAATAATAATAATTATGTTAAATTTTTGTAGTCACTAAAACGAGTATAATATTTTATAAGAAATTCTGCTATTGGTAAAAAAAACACTTAAAAAAGAATAAAAGAAATAATATAAGTAAAGAAAAATATTAAACAATATTTCAACTAATGACAGTACCTACGCAAGTAAGAAATAAATATATTTTGAAATAATATCAAAAAAAATTATCAAGATTTTCATCTGTATCCTCTAATTGAATGAAATTGAACCTCAATAATATATTGGTATTCACATGAATGTGGTATCTCAATAAGCACATTTCATTTTACCGCTATTGGATAAATTTACATAAAACACAACTTCAGTCTATTAAAGGTAACTCAATAAAAATGACTCGACCGAAGCCGTACACACAAATAATAAAACATAATATTATTGTCTTTTGCACTAACACATATATACAAACCTTTTCTAAAGGCACAGCATCTGGCGTACAAATGTATTGTACCACTACACTTGCATATTGTAACATTCAAACTGTAACATTTCTCCCATAGTCGGCAGATTTCTGTGACTCTCTCAGGGTTTATCGTTGGGTAAATTTATTGTGGTGGTTGTGCTAAGGAAACACTAGCATGATGTTGTATGATCAGTTTATTGACGAAGAATATGGTTACACAGATTATTATTACACCAAACAAAACAATTCACAGTTTTTAATACTGAATTACATTATTATAGCGACACTCACAGTATTTTGTAGAAGAGAAGAGACATTTTTATTTGGAGCGAGCCCCTGCTATGTCTATTGTAAAACGAATAGTAGGAGACTGGCCAAAATGGCTGACTCCCGGAAAAGGATCAAGAAGAAGGAATCTGTTTTTATGATAATATCAAAAGGTATTTACGATTTCTCTAGATAGGGGCCAGGGCTTTCACAGGATTTCGATAGATGGCAACACAAGTACCATTTTTTGGATATTAAATTATAAGGGTCCCATGACACCATCTCAAGTTGTCTTTTAAAGAAAAAAAATGAATAAAAAAAAAAGAAAAGTTTCAAAGTCAGTTACAAGAAGGATTCTACAGAACTCAGAGTGTCAAAGATAAGAAAGATTTTACAATACTGTGAGTGTCAAAACAAGATAGATTTTACAACACTGTGAGTGTCAAAACAAGGATACAAATTATCATAACAGACATTAGTAACAAATTCTTAATTATTCCTTACAAATAGACATGTCTCAAGCAAGCAAGGGACCAGGAAGATGCACCGACAGAACAGGTCGCGGAAACGGGATCGTAGACAATGTTCTCGCCATACTTCTAGGTAAACCTTTACATGCTTAAGACAAAACAAAAAAAATTCTTTTTACATTATATAACAAAACCTTCAACAATTTCCCAAACACTTTTCCTTACTCCAAGAGGAGGTATCCATTACAATTATATCTGATCTACCTCTATTATAAGGGCGGTAATCCTTTACCCTATAGCATTTTTCTTTTGTGGAAACTTCCCACCAATTTCATACAGGCAAATGGTTAATATCAGGTACCAAACCTATCGCGCAGAGCTTCTCTAAGCGACCTGTATGAATTTTCTGTTTGAGCGTCCTCAAACCTCACTTGGACAACAAGCTTGTCGGGCATTAAAAAATTGAAATTAACTATATAATTTGAGTTAGAACTGATTGTATTAGGGTAGGACGGTTAGTCATATCTCTATATCAGTCTAACCCAGGAGATGTACATGGAAGATGGCGAATCATCCAATGACTCCTTAACATTCATACTAGGCAAATAGAAATTACTGCAAGGGTACGCATTCCATACAGTAAAATTGCCGCAAAATGGCCAGCAGGTTCACACCATGTGAGAAACCTTGCCATATAAATTAATTACAAAACCATGCACACTAAAGATTAAAAACAATAAACTTATTTTTTAATTTGACTGATGCGACCTTGATCCTCAATTTAAGATTTAGCATTAATGATTTGATATACTAAGAGAATTAGTGGTAACTTTTCACGCATTTTCATACTTCATCTTTTATCGGCCGTTTTTTTTCATGTATACTTCATTCTTCCGTACCTTGCATTCATCATCTGTCATAAGTCATTCATCAGTTACCACATAACTCAGTGATTCAAGAGTTCACACAAAATTTAAGGAAAACAACAAAAGAATTCGTATACTTTCGTATACTGGAGGGTCAAAATTACATCAGTTGTACAGTACAAAATTCCTTAAAACTAACATGTTGTATGACTTTTGCCTGCGACAGTGGATGGGTTCAGATTATTGTGAACACGTTGCTAATGAAAACGGCTAGCATATGAGATGATAAAGGCAACTTCATGCATCCACGGGCGCAAACAAAAAAAAAGGTGATCAAACATACAAAAAATATTATTTAAGGGCGCCACAAGGTTCGAACAATTCAAAATTCTCACAGAAGCGGAACCTTGAAGAGCCTCTATGAGTTTTCTTAACTAAAAGTTTACAATAACATGGGCTGCAAAAGTTACAAGTACTTTAAGAGTAGAAATACCAAATTTTTGACTATTAACAGTATTATAATTTATTTTGCTTTAAAGAAGAAAGAAAGATAATTCCTTTGACATTACTATGACTGTAAATATAATTTCTTTTGTGAGTCTAACATTGTTATTACATACAAAATTCACTATTAACATTGACCTGTGATGTATAGACATAGTTCTTTTTATTCATTAAAATTGCAGCCCAAGAAAACATTACATTTTTACATAAATTCTTTACATTACCAAAATTTCAAGTTTACATTGATGGATTTACATTCAGAATGAAATATAACAAAAGTTGTTACAAAATTTGGAGAAACAGAGACTTGATGAAACGAGGTGCCAATTTTTTTCGAAAAATTACAGATGATTCAGACATTTTTGAGATTCTAACTTGCAATGACAATAGAATAATAAACGGTTCTTCTTTATGAGTTAATCCTTATACAGGAGAAATAGAAAAATTGCACATGCAAAACGTTTTGCACTGACGATCTGAAAGAAAATTGGCAAATAATAATCAACAAGACAAAAGATCATACGTACCAATCTTCAGCGCTGGATAGATTGCGATGGACTTGCAGGAATTAAAAAAATTCTTTGAAAGAGGAAAAAAAAAATTTTTCCCAAAACAAAAAAAATTGAGAAACAGTGGACACCTTGGTTTGAAAATTGCTCTAGGAAATATGGACTCCTAATAAGAATCCAAAAAAAAAATTCCTCAAAGCAAAAAAAATGTTAACAAAAAAAAGTTTGGCAACCTTTGTAACATCAAATCTCAACAGTTGGGAATCATTGGATACTAAAAAAAATGTTTGGAAGTCTTGTCCTTTGATAAGACTCGAAAAAAAAATCAATAACAATTATTTCTTTAAATTGTAAAAGTTTGGAAATCGCTGGAAAGTTTGACATTCCCTGGAAATATCGTAGACATAACATTACATACATTACATATCATAAAATTAACAATTCCAGCATATGAGTAAAGAATTATTGGTAATTATTCAAATCTGTTTTGTTAAGCCTCCTCTAGCAATATTGAGGTCTATGATCATTTCACTTCAAACCATACATAAATACATCCACAGCCCGCGTGACACGCACGCTAGGTAGGTACAAGTATAATGAATTTAAATTTAATTTCTTTACTTTTGAGTGTAATTAGCCAGATATAGAAAAACTTTACTTGGAATATTTCACAAACTAGACATTTATAAATTTACAATTCTTATTTTGTAGATCCCTCAGTGTAGAATCTTACATTAACAAACAAATAATTCCGTAAATAATTGCAAAGTGATCCTAGCCAGTATGACTTGAATTTATGCAAAATTGAAACTGGAATTTTTACAATCTCTTTGGCACAAAAGGCAAAGCATGGAACAACATGTAAAAAAAACTGTATCTATAGTAGGTATATAAAATATTTCAGTACAAAATGAACAAAACAACACCACATTCTTCCATAAAAACCTGTATAGTAGTCAGATGAATAAGGTTGTCTATTACGAATTGGAGGAAGTATTCATTTCATCTTCCTCAAAACCATCAAGCATCAAGGGCTCTCCGTGTAGATAAAGAAGGCCTCGAAGAAACGTGAGATCTAGATGACAAAGCATGGGACATCCTTCTATTGGAGGTCAGGAACCGTCAAGGAAGAAAATTCCGTCATAGACATCCTTCGTAGTGGTGGTAGCAGGCTTCTTAAGGGATTGTAACGTTGGAGATCTTCATCTCATCAGAAGGAAATTATCTGGACGTCTTAGGAAAGTTTGGAGTATCTGTTCACAATCTTGTCAATTTCTTGTTGTATTTATTTCTTAAATTCTCCATTCATTAACAAATATCGGGTCGTACTTGCAATATAGCGGATTTCTTTTTGAAGATCATAAATGTATCTCGCATATATTTATTATTAAATCGTTTTTATTTTTAACACTGTTTATAATTCAAATAAATAGACTCGTTCATTCTTTCTTTGTTGATGTAACGGTTTTTTTCCTTATTATATGAGTTTTTTTTGAGGGCGCGCAAATGTATCACGCACTTGATTATTTATTAATTCTCACTTATTTATTTATTAAAATGTTTTTATTATTTATAGCACTGTTTATTTAACTCAAATATTCACTGAAGTACCATCATAGTCCTTATTGGTCACACGGTGAAATTTCTTGAAGAGCAAAGTTGTACAGTCTTGTTGTGATGGTAATGGAATTTCAACCGTTTTTTGATCGAACATTCTAGAGAAGTGTGTGTGTGTTGGTGATGCATGGAAACATGGGTGGGTCACGTGATACGTAACGAACTTATCTACGCACTATTTAATGCTATCATTTATGCATTGTTAAATTCACTTCAAACACAACAAAAACCACAATAATTAGGCATCACGTTGGAGCGCCAAACTGTAACATTCAAACTGTAACATTTCTCCCATAGTCGGCAGATTTCTGTGACTCTCTCAGGGTTTATCGTTGGGTAAATTTATTGTGGTGGTTGTGCTAAGGAAACACTAGCATGATGTTGTATGATCAGTTTATTGACGAAGAATATGGTTACACAGATTATTATTACACCAAACAAAACAATTCACAGTTTTTAATACTGAATTACATTATTATAGCGACACTCACAGTATTTTGTAGAAGAGAAGAGACATTTTTATTTGGAGCGAGCCCCTGCTATGTCTATTGTAAAACGAATAGTAGGAGACTGGCCAAAATGGCTGACTCCCGGAAAAGGATCAAGAAGAAGGAATCTGTTTTTATGATAATATCAAAAGGTATTTACGATTTCTCTAGATAGGGGCCAGGGCTTTCACAGGATTTCGATAGATGGCAACACAAGTACCATTTTTTGGATATTAAATTATAAGGGTCCCATGACAATATACACTAGTATTCAACACTTTTATTAAGTACGTTAATAGTATTTGTGCACAACACAAATACTTTTAACGTACTTTCCCTACGTGTGACAGATAACATAAAAGCTACATATGATGCTAGGAGGTGGAAATAAGACAGAACTATTTTCTGGGGTCATACGAATTTATCGAAGTGAAGTTTGCAAAAGGTTTGCTATTGTTTAGCGCGAGATTTGAATCAAGGTTAATTTACTTTATACCGTTTATAGGTACATCTAGAGTTTCTATGTTAGCAATTGACCTGAAGTTTGCAATAGATTAGCTAACGTTTAGCGGAAGATTCAAACTAATTTAAACTTACTTCGTCATTTTTTTAGATACTTTCTCTCGTAAATTATAGATTTATTCCCTAGGCATGCGTTGCTTTTTTGCATGTATGGAAGGCACGCCACTGCCGGTTCAACACAAACAGACACACAGTTGCATTTTACACAAGCACTTAATATTATACAACAAATTCTAAGTTAAGATTAATCAAGTCACTTATCACTATGTACAGTTTATATTTTGATACAGGTTTCAATTATTGTTTAGCACTTTTTAACACAAGTTATTACTTTTCGGTCAGCCACCGTCCAACGCAAAAGCGTCGAACGGGTGCTACCGAGGCCAGGAGCAGGGGACTAGTGAAGTTAGCTACAAAATGTTCAACATAGAGAAATTTAACGGAAGCCAAAATAGAGTTTAATTTAATATTTGCGGGATTCTTTCCTTTAAAAAAAGTCAAATGGTAACTAAGTAAATTTTAATATGGAATACTCACATAATTATCTATTGTTATTATTTAACTACGACATTCCATCTCAAGTCATTTCACAAAGAAAAAAAATTAAAAAAAAAGAAAAGTCTCATTGTTACGTTACAAAGTGGAAATTACAGTTACAGAGACTATCAACACATCAATGGAAAATTACAGTTGCACAGAGTGACATTACAGGAATTAATGATGATCAATCATGAGTTACATATATCAATACTTTTTTTTTACAAAGTTTTTGTACTTAATTTCACCTTCTATTACAATCCTCATCAGGAATGTACACGTCATGAGCCAATAATGGGACCAAGAAGATGTACCGACAGGGCAGGTCGCAGATACGGAAATCGTAGACAATACCCTCGACATTCCTCCAAGCACACCATTACGAACTCAAGACAACAATTACAATATTACACATTATTTTCACAATTTCAACAATATAACCCTCAAACAACAACCCAACACCCAAGTAATTTCAGAATACATAGTTTGACAATAAAATAAAGGGGGGTAGTCAATCCGACCTTCAATCTTGCAACAATTATACCTGAATTACCAATCTCATTACCGTTATACCTGATCTACCTCTATTCTAAGGGCGGCAATCTATACCCTATCGAATTTAACATGTTATTTCCATGGGGTGTTCGACCCATCTTGCACAGGCTTGACGACATATATCAGGTGTCCAACCTTTCGCGCGGAGCCTTTTCCAAGCGAACCTGTACGTAACATTTGAGCGTCCTCAATCTCTTACAATGACAATGGCTTGTCGGGCTAGCTCCGACTGGCGACCACAAGAGGTTCCAGACGAGCAAATACAAATTTAAAAAAAAAACTTAACTAAATTCGAGTTATGCTTGATTTTCTATAGGGTGAGACGATTAGTCACACCTCTAAATCAGCATAACTCCGGAGATGAACAGGGAAGAGTGCGAATCATCCAACTGACTCCGTAACATTCATTCTTGACATTTGAACATTACTGATAGGGTACGCATGCCTATACAGTAATAATGTCGAAATGACCAACAGGTTCACATACCAAGTGAGAACCTTGTCATTAAAATTTTGGTGAACCAGACAATTTGAAACAATCTAAACATTACAAAATTTTCCTTTTACCGATGCAACCTTGACCCTTTAATACAATTGTTACAATTATTATCTACTATCCCAATTAGTGACAACCTTTCACACACTTTTATACTTCAACATTTATGGCTCAATCTGACATACTTCATACTTTTATACCTTCCATCCTTCATCTATCATAAGACGTACAACAGTTACCACATAAGTAGGAGATTGGTAAGAAACCAATTACAAAAGAAAACGACTACATATTATACTTTCGTATAAGGAAGGGTCGAAATTGCATCCGGGTTTTCTTAACATCCTAACTTAAAATTAAACAAGTATTGTCCCTTGCCTGAGCCAGTGGGGGAGTTCAGATCTTAATGAATAAGTTGCATGTTGAAATGGCTAGCTTAAGAGATGGAAAGGCAACCTCATTCACCCAAAGGCACAAACAAGAGAGAAATTCACAATACAAAAGGTTGAGCGCCACGAAATTCATATTTTAAATTTTTACAAAATTCCTTCAGAGTCTGAATTGCGAAGATCCTCTGAGGCATACTTAAAATTAACAAGTTTACACGTACCTGAGCTGTAGTGATTACATACATTATTCTGATATGGTAACAAGATTCATTATATAATAGTACAGGTTTTCCAATTTCTAAGTTATTTTACTTTTTCCTTTAATCAAAACAATGGAATTTCAATACGTCCTTTGACAGTGACGTCATTTACAGTACATACATTCTCATGGCATGGCGACAAGACAAGTTATATATTATTACAAGTTTTCAAATTTTCTAAGTTTTAATCAACACAAACAATGAAATTTCAATACGTCATTTGACAGTGACGTCATTACAGTACATACAGCTAAAGCAGGGTCAGTGTGATTTAAAACTTCTTAACCTAATACATCAATTGTAAATTTAAAAAAAAAACAACTCTTTCGAACTCGTTGCATAGTCAAGTGCAATGTAGAGAAAAATTTGAAGCTATACTTTAATAATGTCTTTAACATGGTAATTTCCTATACCTTTATCATTTATATCTTGAAGCTCGTAAACAGAAGGGGATATGATTCGGGTAACCTGAGATTTTATAAAACGAGGGGCTAATTTCTTTGAAAAATACTTTCCAGCATTACTTTGTACAAAAGATCTTCTCCAGACAATTTGACCTATGTCCAGACGAAGTGTTGTGCGGCGCAAATTATATCTTTTGGCATTACGGTGAAAGGCTTTTGTTAATGAAGTGGAAATTTCGTCGTAAAGGGTATTCATTTCAGATAAACGTTGCTGTCGTTGATCAGCAAAAGCATCGAAACTTCCTTCATCGGTGGCAGTGATAGTTCTATGAAAGGAACCATGGGGAACATATTCTGTACCATGAATAAGAAAATAGGGAGTGTAACCGGTGGTTACATTGATAGTGTTGTTTATGCAAGAACAAATTTTTGGAAGCTTAGAACACCATGTCCGTTGGTCGTGTTCTACCAATATGGACAGAGCGGTAAGCAGAGTAGAATTGTACCTTTCAACGGGATTATTTTGTGGATGATAATATGCATTGTAAAATAAGTCTTCGATACCGTATGAATGTAAAAATGCCTTAAATTCTTTTGCGATAAACTGTTTGCCATTGTCCAGAATTACACATCTGGGTATATTATAAGGTAAGAAAATTCGTTCTTCTAACAGTTTGATAATTTCCGTTGCCGTGGGATGTTTCAGCGGAAAAGCCCAAAAATATTTGGTAAAAGTATCCACAACAGTCAGAATATGCATGTTACGCTTATAAGACATGGGTAAAGGTCCTACTAAGTCAATACTTAAAGATTCCATGGGTCTAGTGACGGGTTTAGGATATTTCATTAATCCATGAGGCGCTTGATTATTATGTTTATAGGCCTTACAAACTTGACATTGGCTTATGTAAGTTTTGACGGCTGGTAATAAACCACGGGAATAAAAAGTTTGAGAAAGATGAGCGTGTGTTTTTAACACGCCGGGGTGACAGTTATTATCATGATATTCGGAAATCAAAGATACAAGGTGATCAGAGGGCACAACAAGTTTCCAACATGAAGAAAGTGGAAGAGAATTATCAGGTTTCTTAGTCGTACAGTACCTATAGAGATGACCATCTTCTATCAGGAAATTATGACAATCCTGTGGCTTCTCTTGACAAGATTTATAAACTTTGCGATACCATGTATCAGATACAGGAATTCGACTGAGTCCGTCAGCAAGTTTATTTTCACATCCTTTCTTATAGACAAAATCAAAACTGTATTGAGAAAGACGCATAGCCCATCTAGCTAAACGACCACTGGGAGAAGAAATGGTTTTAAGATATTTTAAGCATCCATGATCACTCATCAGAGTAAAATGAGTACCTTCTAAGTAGCTACGAAAATGTTGTACGGATTCTACAATTGCAAGCAATTCTCGGTCGGTTGTGGAATAATGTTGTTCAGTAGAAGAAAGTTTACGAGAGAAATAAGCTATAGCATACTCAGTTCCATCAGGGAATTTTTGTGAAAGAAAGCTTCCTATGCTGACTGCGCTAGCATCACAAGTGAGAACATAAGGTAAGGAATAGTCAGGAGGCTTTAATACAGGGGCAGTTATCATGGCAGACTTTAAAGCAAGGAATGATTGTTCTGCTTCATCATTCCAGGAAAATTGTTTATTAAATTTCTTACTCGTTAATTTACAAAGGGGTGAGGCAATAGCTGAAAATGATTTAATAAAGCGTCTATAATAAGAACACATTCCAAGAAAACCTCTTTATTCTTTGGTACAAGTGGGACGAGGATAATCTAACATAACTTTTATTTTATCAGGATCGGTCGCAATACCGTCTTGATTGATCACGTGACCTAGATATTTCAAGGATTCCTTACAAAAAACAGACTTTTTGAATTTGATGGTGAGGTTCGCTTCTTTTAAACGATGGTACACAATTTTCAATGTGTCAATATGGGATTCGAATGATGGACTACAAATCAATATATCATCCAAGTAACAGAAAACATGATCTCCAAGATCTGAGAAAAGCTTGTCCATAAGTCTCTGCATTTCTGCAGGAATATTTTTCAAACCAAAAGGAGTGACTTTAAAGTGATATTGTCCTCTACCTTCCACAAAAAAGGCAGTCTTTGAACGGCTTTCAGGACTTAGAGGCATTTGCCAAAAACCATGACTTAAATCAAGAGCAGTTAGAAATTTTGTATCTCTAAGATTGTCTAAAATACGATTAATATTGGGTAACCTATATGAGTCGGTTTTTGTAACGTCATTTAATCTGCGAGGGTCTAAAACGAAACGACCAGAGCCGTCTTTTTTGGGTACAATAAAAACATTATTTAACCAGGCACTACGAGCAGGTTCAATTACATCCATTTTTAACATAGCATCAACTTCTTTACATAGTTGTTCTCTTCTTACATGAGATTGGGGGTAAGTCTTTTGCTTAACAGGAGGATTGTCAGACGTATCAATGACGTGACTTATAAGATGAGTACGTCCTAAACCTTTGGCTTCATACGAGATACCAATAAACAGATTTTTAACCTTATCCAACTCAGAACATTGTTGAGGGGTAAGATCGTTGACAGAAACTAAACAAGAAGGAGACGAAGACGTAGCAAATACAAGATTGCTAGAGATAGGATTCGGCAAGGAGTTAGCATTGTTAGGGAAAAGTCGAGGAGCTAATCCAGAATTTTCCAGAAATGGTACACCCAAAATTATACCATGAGAAACAGAAGGAGCCACAATAAAAGTTACATGAATAGTCTTATTATCGAAGCAAAGAGGAAGAACAATCTTTCCGATAGACTGGAAGGATGAATTATTAACACCAAAAAGAGTTTGAACATGGGGTCTCAGAGGATAACCCAGGCTTGTAAAAGTTTTATAAATATCTTTTCCTAAAATGTTCACAGCAGCACCAGTATCCAAAAGAGCTCTAAAAGGAATATGACGGATTTTAAAGTTGATGTGTGGACGATTGTCCAAACCACTAGTGATTCTTACTTCATTCAATTGACAGGCAAGATGAAATAATTGTACCGAAGCTAACCAATCCGACCACTCAGTTTCTCTCCTTTGAAGAGAAGGGGGAGCAAAGGACCGGTAGTTTACAAGTTTTTTGAATGACGCGGAACATTTGGCGGAGGCAAACTAAGATTGAGCATAGAAAATTGAGAGGCCGACGAATGATTACCAGTAGGTCTTCTAACAATATGGCGAGATCCTTGAAATGCACGGGATGTTGATACTTTCGACTTACAATCTCTGGCCAAATGACCAGGTCTGCCGCAAGAATAACAATTATTGTTATTTCTAAATTGATTATGGGTAAAAGCAACCTTTGGGCGACGTACGGGTACATAACCAGCAGATGGAGTGGCAGTAGATGGAGTAGCAAGTGACAAACGTTCAAAACTCGTACAAACTCGTTCCAGATCAATTAAAGTAATGGGGTTAGCACCAATTATAGGAGCAGCAAAATGTGTACAAAGACCTTTCTTAATTATTTTTAGAAGTTCTGATTCCCGAATGGGAGATTTAAGACCGCGATTCATCATCGTGACACGGGATATATAATCTGAGGCAGTTTCAGAAGAAGACTGTTTTGAACACCAAATACTCATACGACGTTCAGAGGTAATGGACTCGCTATCAAAACGATCAATGAAAGTGGCTTTTACTTCATCCCATTGCAAAGCACTGAGACGAGCAGCTCGGAAAAATGTGAGTGCCTTCTCACTTAAAAATTCAGGCAAAACAGTAGGTAAAAGAGTTATATCAAAACGACGAGAAAGACAAATCTCCTCAAGGCGAGTAAAGAATTCGATTAAGTCACCCTTGCCGTTAAATACAGGGATAGGCCATGACGAAAAGTTTACATTTATTGGAGAATAGGTAGATCTAGCTCGAGGTGTTACATGAGGATGAGTAACGGAACGGTCGCAACTGGGGACACTTTCCTCAGCAGCGATAGCACAACTAGAATTGGTAACATGCAGCAAGGTAGTATTTTCTAAAAGTTGAGGAACATTTGAAATTTTGTTATTAAATACTTTACATTGTTCACGTAGATCACTAAGTGACTGCGCAGGTTCTACACCTCTTTGGGATAAAGCATGCTTCAATGTTTTTGTGTTCGATTTTTCCAACCGAGGGATGGGCGTAATTAAGTATTCAGACATTTTGAAATTAAAAAAAATCAGTTGTATTTCAATTACCTGACTTCAAAAAAAATTCAACTGCGGTTCGTAGAGGGTTAACAATTTCAATCGAGTTCACCAAGAGTTAAACCAACAAGTTCAAAATTCAATTGCTACAAAACAAAAATTAACATTTATTTTCAATTGTTACTTAACGTCCACAAAGGGTTAAGTGTACTTACATTTTCAAATTCGTAAAAGGTTGTGAAGGGTTAACATTATTTTATTTCAACTTAGTTCAAAAAATTATTTCCACAAAAAAAAATAATTATTAATTTAACTCTTTGTCCCAGCACTATATAAGTATGAATAATTTTATCCCAGCACTATATAAGTATGAATAATTTTATTCCAGCACTAGTTCACTATGCATTAAACCATAGATGATTTTGCATTCAAAAGTTCTCTATAGAATCTACATTACAACTCTTATTGTTTCAAAATTCTTTTAACGAATTTAATATTCACAACCAAGGACACAAATCTACCTTTAAGATAAAATCAAAACAAAAATTTATCATCAAAATGAAATTCCCCATCAGAAGTTACCACACATACACACTTATTATTATGTATAGCTAGGTAGGTATAACAATATTGGTACAATTATAAGACATTTCAACAATCAATTACTGTCCTGCAAGGACTGCAAATTGCACAATGGATCTTGATGAGGAAAGAAAAAGAACTATAACAATACATTACGATTCTCCAGGCGCAATAGATGTTTCCTTCCTTGGTACCCAGCCCTCAATGACTTAACCAAAAAGAACGTTGAACAATTTTCCGAATATTAATTTGTTGTATTCACATCTGTAGTGGAACTGCTCTACTGTCATCAAAAACGCTGGAACATGGCCTCATCATTCATTCATCTCTTGAAAATATCCACCGCTTGGCTCTGTATTAGGGTATCTTCACAGGCAGAACAACTGGAGAAACGCTTCTTGGACATTTGGTCTGAATTATGTTTCATTCAGACATTGAAGTTATTGTTCGAAGAAACTTGACATCATCTAGCACTGTTTAATATTGTTTTACTTGAGTACCAAACGTACAATTGTACTTATTTATTTATACTATTAATGTTCGTTCCCGCTTCCACCTCAATGAGCACCTTTTAAAAGTAAAACTGCAATAGGGAACATGCATGTGTGAGGAATATGAATAAATGTTATCAATTCATATTAATAAATATACGCTGATCATGAATATCCTAATAAGAAACCATAAAATAAAACTTTTCATTCATTATTTTCATTTTAAAAATCCATATTTTCTGTTATTGAATTAGTCCGGTGTGACGTCGCTAGGCGCTATTTTGTATTGCCACACATTTCACTCTTAGTACTGTTTGTAGCGCCTGATATTGTCAAACACTGCTCCGCCACGAGTGGACCTTTTTGCGGCGAAGTGTGAAAATTGCTTTTTTAAATGGTGATAAAAACCTTAAAAATGCACATTTAAAAATATAAAAAGTACCATAATTTTTCTAATTTTCTGTACTATTTTTTGGATTGAAAAATTTTTTTTGTGAAAGTTCCCCATTATTTGTTGTTTATTATTTATTATAAAACGTTCCGGAACTTGTCAATGTTTGTAATTCGCTTCACATTTTAAATATGCCTTTTTTATTTGCAAAAACTGTATTTAATTATTTTATTATTATTATAAAACGTTTAAAAACTAGAATTGATATTTATCTTTCACTTATTCTTCGTAACCGTTCTTATTTTTAAACTTTTGTTGGAGAGACGAAACATGACGTTGCGTGTTCTGTGTTGACCGTGTGAGTTGAGTCGTTTTAGAATTGAGCCGTGTCTTCGGGCGTGGCTCGAGAAAATTACGTTGCAAAACGCAATTGCGTTGGCCATCTTGAATGTTCTAATGCGTCGAAATTTTAATTAGGTTATCACATATCAAAACTAATTGTATCTATTTTTACACTGAATTTATCACTATGAAACCAAACCTGGCCACACGTTGCAGGCGTCATTTATGTCGTCGCATTTATGTACCTTTTCTTACTTTCAAATTATTCACAACTTCCCTCCAATATACTTCCCTCCAAAACTTTCTCTGACTCCAGTCCACCTTTTTATACATTGTCCAGCTAATTCAGTCGAAGAACTTGAGTCTGAGTTCAGGGATAATTGTAGAGTTCTTAGTTTGGTTTCATAGCTCAAAAGAAAACAGAAGTTAAGTTAAATAACAAAATTTATTCATGGTTCAAATTATTACTGTCCGGTTCAACACAAACAGACACACAGTTGCATTTTACACAAGCACTTAATATTATACAACAAATTCTAAGTTAAGATTAATCAAGTCACTTAACACTATGTACAGTTTATATTTTGATACAGGTTTCAATTATTGTTTAGCACTTTTTAACACAAGTTATTACTTTTCGGTCAGCCACCGTCCAACGCAAAAGCGTCGAACGGGTGCTACCGAGGCCAGGAGCAGGGGACTAGTGAAGTTAGCTACAAAATGTTCAACATAGAGAAATTTAACGGAAGTCAAAATAGAGTTTAATTTAATATTTGCGGGATTCTTTCCTTTAAAAAAAGTCAAATGGTAACTAAGTAAATTTTAATATGGAATACTCACATAATTATCTATTGTTATTATTTAACTACGACAATAATCTTAAGTCCTCTTCACTGAAACACTTGACTATTCGTAGGAAACATAGACATACCAAGTTATCATCAAAGTAGTTCACAATTTTCATCTTTATTCTTGAAAACTGACTTATTGCTAATGAATTTAGTTACCTATTGCTTTTTGATGTTCTACGAAATAAAAAATGCTTTATGCTTTAATTCTTTTACTGAGATATAATATTAATGCTGCTTTTTAATAAAAAGAAACAAGCAGTTTTTTTCTTGAATATTGCCACGCATGTTTGCCCCGCAAAACGCTGGGTTATGGACTCAATTGGGGTAGGTACCAGAGGCGGTCGGCAATATGTATTTGCGGGGGTTCGGTAAAAAAAAAACATCCTTATAAAGAAATTCTACCCTTCTCTCTTTACCATTAGCGAACACTTCATTTACTCTGGTATTTTCTGTTCTTAATGTATTCTACGTTTAATTCACCCATTTTAATAGTAATCTATAAGCTTAAACGATAATAATTAATATTATATCAATTTTATATAGGTATATCGTAGATTCTTTAAATTGCATGTAACATGTTGATATAAGCGCGCTCGAATACAAAAAATCTTACAAATTACTAATTATCTGCATAACACAATCGCGACTAGGGGTGACTGTCTATAGAAATTTTACCACTAAGTCATAAGTAATAACAGTGTATACGGCTGACCTATGAACCTCACGACGTCAATCTATGCATTTTGACACGCTTGGTAGGTACTAATTCATCGCGTCCACATAACTAATAACAGGAATCACATATAAAAACACACTAGTCAAAAAATTTCCGTCAATGTACGACAAAATGCTACAAGGCGTATCTCTTACTCCTTTTTACGTGTGAGCATAGTTGTGTTCAATGCTCAAAATGTCCCATATATTTTTAATATCTCCATACAATCTTAGCACCACGAACTTACTATTGAAGTTTTACGAAATGTATGGGTTATCGGTGCGATATTAGATTTTGCACCGTTAGTTCGCTCAACATCCGCACTAAAATATTCTAACGAACAGTAGCGCTGCATGTTGCAAAGCAATAGTGAATGTGATGACTGTGTTGTTCATATGGTAACATGAATAATATTATTATATTGTTCATGGAAAAATTTATTGATATTTTTTAATTTTAATTATTACATATTGTTAGGTTTCTATCTTTTAAATTGGGGGGTGCGTTTGAACCGCCGCTCATTATCAAAGAGCCGCCTCTGGTAGGTACTACCAAATAAGGTGTCGTTGTTTTTTCTTAGTACCTATTATGTTTCTAGTATTATATCGGATAATATGTTCGGCGCCATTAAATGAGGCGTCCATCTCAAGGGCGCGGGTATAAAATAACCATCAGGTATTAAATAAACATCTATTGTTCAGGAGGTGTTATGATTCTTGAATGGGCCCTTGCGGTGGTTTTTCACAAAACGACGCATCATAAATAAGTTGTGTAGTTATTATTATTATTCTATGTATTTTATTTTATATATAAATACAATTACATAATGAAGCACATTTTAAAAGGGCTCTACGTATTGTTGGAAGACATCGCATTTAAGCGATAAACTCGCCCTCTGTACATTGAATTGTATAACTGATATTTATATGACACTGTTTTATTTTGTTATATTGTAACCAATATACACGAGTAATAAAGTAAAATATATACGAGTATAGTTAGTTTTTGCTTCGTGCAGCAAAAACGAATAAACATTCAATTTTCAACAAGTTTGGTACACAAACTCTCAAAACTTGTTGACCCTGCGAACATTTTGATTTGATAATATATGAAAACAAATATTTGTTACCAATATAGAACTTTAACATACAAAAAAAACTTGATTATAGCTTCATAGTATTCGTTTATAAAGAAGCATATTTTTGAAAATCGAATTCGAGGGTGTGTTTGGTACATTAATGCACGAGATTCCTACAAATTTTCATATATATATTTTAATATTACGAATACTTAGATAGTTATTACAATTATAGAACAAAAAAAACTATAGTTTTTTTGTTTTTTTCATGGATATTGACCGATTTAAAAAATAATCTTTTTGGTAAAATTTCTCATTTTTTGAAACAAAATATCACCATATTAACTCTATTTTTTGTTCATTAAAAAAAGTTTTCCAGAATCTATAGTATTTATATATTTGACAGAATGAATAAAAAAATTGTATATATATTGTAAATAATTTGTATTTTATTATAAATAAAGAGTGCCTAAATAAATCTCGTCAGTTGGCTATTTATAGCCGTAGTGAGCGGACGTTGTTTCCGCGTCGACTTTTTTTCGTTAGTATTATTTGGCAAATAATTTAAAAAATGCCGTTAAAAAATATCCCTGTACGAGAAACGCAAATATTTAGTGAAAAATCAACAAGGACATTGCATCAATTCAAAAATTAGCAGGTAAGTTGATATTTTTGTATTGTATATCATTAGTACATATTATAAAACAATAGTACTTAGCGTTCGCCATCACTTGTGATACAGTCATTCCTCGCTAAGCGTACATTGTTATATTGTTCAATACTGTTATTATAATATTTATAGTCAGCACAAACGATGATTTGTCGACTAAACTTCTATGTTTTGTTTTTTTTTTTAATATATAATAATGTTTTCTTTTTACATAGTGACATGGTCTTAGTTTTTTAACAAACTTTGTTTGAAATTGAACTAAATATATTTCGACTTACTATTTTAAGTGGTATATGAATGTATAACTCGGAGTATATTTGTTGGTAAATAAATGGTACGTACTTCAGAGAGTACATTATTTATTAGATAATTTTATTAGGAAGGTACATTGAATATTTTAACACGTGTCTAATATTTAGATGATGGAGGAGTAGGCATTAGTACATCGGGTGAAGAAAAGTACCAAATTGAATTTTAAACAAAGAAAGTTTGTTGAACTATTAATTGCTTTTAGGTAAGAGGTTAAATTTTGTTTATATTGATATGTTATGTAGGTATTAATACTTCAAATAAAAATAATTTCAAAAGGGAATGATGGGGACACGTATGTATGATGAGATAGAAAATAGGAGACCTGAAATTAGGAGTGAGAGAGTGGATAATTTTGTAAGAAGGACAAAGGAATTAAGTCTATAAAATGGATGTGACAACAGAATTCGGGACAGTTTTTATTTGGTAATCAATAGAGGCAGTTTGGTCTTGGAATTAGGAGAGAGAGGTTAAAATCTTTAAAGCAGTGTTGTATTCAATTTGTTTTTCGTTGTTGACATTTCTTTCTCCGAGTAATAAATATAATATTTCTTTTAGTGATTATTTCCACAATGGAAATAATAAGAAACTCATCCTAAAATTTTATTATAATTTTACATTAAATTCAGTGTTTCGAAGCAGCGAATTTTGCAGTAAATCACCTTACCCGGAGCTAAGAAAACTTTATATATTATTATTTATTTTAAATCTTGTAATAGATATTTTTATCGCTACGACTTTGCCTTTCTTCTTGGAGTATCAAAACTCTTGTTTGATAAGTCTCAAATAAGTGATCTTTCTGCAGACAAAAGATTGATAAATTTTATATAATGTTTTGATGAATATGTTTATGAGACTGTCTCTGTTAATTATTTTATTTTCCCAAATTAATAAAATTTGGATAACTAATATTATTTGTAAATTTAATTTATAGACATTACTTGATAATAAGAACAGGGACGGACTCAGAAACATTATACTAATTATTATTTTCTGATATTTTTGAATACTAACAGGAGCATGAATTTTAAACTCATATTTATTTTATGTAAATATCCTTTATTTTATTATAAATTAACATCCTAAATTTCCAACCCACAAGCCTCAGTTTTGGACATTGGGGTTCCCTGCGTGAAAGAATTAAGCTCGAGGCTAAATCAGACCTGGTTGCTACTTAAATCGAGCCCCGCAGAAAATATTATATTATTATATTTTATTTTGCATGAAAATATATATTTATTATATTCTCTTAATTTATCATATTGTATACTAATGAGGCTGACAGTAGTGAATGGAAGGCTGTGTTCAGATCGGAATTGGCGAGGCAGGTGCCATTTCCGCTAACAAACCAAGTTTTATTGTTATATTAACAAAAATGGTCAGTGGTTGAATTTTGTCAAACTTTGGTTCAGTAAAATATTTCATCTCGATGCGCCCCTGGTGCTGTAGACATATACTAGTTATGTATGAAACCATATGCCTTTTATAAATAAAACTGCATTCAAAACTAATCTGTAATATAATTACAGAAATAAACTTTCGATAACGTTGAATCATAAATTGATGAAATTTATGTCATTGACTATTTCTAACAAATAACATGGAATTCTGTTGTACATAAAAAAATTTGATATTTATTCTTGATTGTTATTGTGTGTTGTTTTCTTTGTGTATTTTCAGCAATAAGGTAGGTCTTTTATACTCGCTAACGTCGAGTATAAAAGGAAATAATTTATTAATTACTAACCTTTATGTACAACAGAAATTATATTTTTGATTGTTATAAAATTATGCTTTTATATGTTCTGAATAGAAATTATTGTTTGTTTTTCACTGATAAAAATTTTCTTTTATAAATCGTAAACACAACGTAGAAAAGGTCCTTAACGCATTTTTTTTTTTATTTATTAACTAGAATATCATGTGCCAAAAATCTTTGAAGAAACGAAAATTGTTGAATTTAGCGGCCGACACTTTTGACGGGTATTACGTTAAACGTTCGGAAATAATTTTAATTACGGTGAGGTGTGAATGATATGGGTTAACTAGTGGGTATATATTATTATGTACGTATGACATCTTTACACACAACGAATATAATTATTCATAGATCTTATAAGTAGGTAGGTGATATGAAAGTATTTTTGTATTATTAAATTTTAATCGGAATATTATATTTATTTATTTTATTTACATATATTTATTTATTTTATTTATTTATTTTATTTACATTTCGACAGCTGTGAGAAAATAGCTCCGTGAAAAAAAAATATAAATATCTGCAGAAACTTGTGATTACTTTTAAACTCGAGTGAATAAATACAAATTTATTGAAGTGCAGTGAATGATTACACATTTTTTATACATAAACTGTTTGTGTCCTCAATTAAATTGTGCTCTAAAAGTTTCTTGATTGTGTCAAGTGATTAGTCGGGCCATATACAGGGTATTTCTTGAGATGTCTGGACCGTTTGAAAAATCCATGATCACATCCAGATCCCCAAAAACTGGATCTACGGCAGACACAGACCTCCAGCAGAGTGGTGTATCTTTCGCTGACATGACCCTGACACGGACAGAGGCACTGACAAGAACAAGGGACATCATAGACAATATAAAATTAACGCTAACTGATGGCAGGGGAAAATTGTCAGCATTAAATAAGGAGAAGGTCTTTGATAGTATGGAAGAAATATACACAATGATGGCCGATTTATGCTCAGACAACGAAGAGAGGAATCAGAATGAGTGCATCGGTCCAATTGTCAGGGAAATGGCAAAGGATATTGGACAGGTAAAGAATGCTGTGTGTGGTGAGGGACGACCCCCTGAGAGTGTCGGACAGGTAAGAAATCTACAGATTATGGACAAAAGGTACTCTTTGATTGTATCATCTGTTAAAGGGGACTTGTCCCCTGAGGGCATTGAAAAAGTATTAAAACAAAAATTGAAACTGGCCCCCTTGGGAATTGCAGTCTGCTTCACTAGAAAATTGAAAGAGATGGGATTATTGATATCTTGTCCTACGCTCAACGATGCTCAGTTGATTGTAAAACTTATTCAAGAAAAATTTATTGAAAAACTTAATGCAACATTACTAAAAAAGAGGAGGCCTTGCATTTTGATAAAAAACATAGCAGCGGACTATGAGATGGAGAACTTGTGTGCTGATATTATTCAGCAAAATTTTGAGCTGAGAGAAAGGAGTGCTGATGAAATGGAGATCAAAAGGGTCATAAAAATAAAAAGAACCGAAAATCAAAGCCATATTTTGCTCGAGACATCCCCTGAGTTGAGGCGCCGCCTGATTGGAATGGAATACGTCTATGTGGGCTACCAAAGATTGCGGGTAATGGACTCCGATCCTGTGGCACAGTGTTACCATTGTCTGGCCCACGGGCATACATCCAAAACATGCTTCAGCCGGACAAAAGCGTCGGTTTGCTCTCACTGCGCAGGTGACCATCGATATGAGGACTGCAATAGGAGGGATGAACAACCAGTCTGCTCTAATTGTCGAAGACTAAGTGACAAATTGAAGTCTAATATCTCTATTACACATGGCGCACTGAATAAAAAGGAGTGTACATCGTATAAACGAGCATTGATTAGTGCACGCCAAAGGATTGAATACTGACTAGTAAAGTGTTTTCAGGTTTTCGGATCATACTTTAAATATGAATTAGTGTTGGTTTTGAATAGTACACCCTGTATGAATTATTATAAAAAGTGTCATCATTGTCTTATTGTGGATGGGAATTTTGTAATTGTTGTAAATGTAGGTATCGTACTACTGGCTAATGAAATTAAATTTCTAGAGTACAGTGATACCGCTATTATGTATGTTCGCTTAGCGATGAATAGTTTGATAATAACCATAGAAAGGTTGTCATACACTATATTGAATACTAGTTTAAATTATGAATACTTATTAAACAGCGGGAGACACGAAAGTTTCAGTGATGCTTTCTGTATTGAAAAGTTTCGAGTAAAAAATCAACACTACAGGGAGAAAAATATACGAAGAGGGGTACAGAGATTTCCAGATCTAATGTTGATGGTTTGGAGGTTGGTGCAATTTGTGAAGTCTGCGTCTTACTCTGGGCTGCATGTAATGATTGCGGATCATATTTGTTTTATTGTTTTTACTTTTGCATTCCCTGCTGTCGATTATCGGAGCGCAACTGTGAATGTGATGTATTATTGTGCTGAATGTAAGTGGAGTATTGAAAGTATACTTTGTACTGCTCACGCGGTAGTGCAATATTGTGCGGAGCGCCTGTGTAGTATGTGCATATGCGCCAATGCTGAGTGCTATATCACTGTCTCCCTCTTTACAGTTGCATTATCTATGTGTTGTGTATTTTTCGTATTTTATGTGCTGCTACTCGTTCACAGAGTTTGTTGTTTGGGTGTGAATTGTTATTTAGGCTATGCTAAACTTCAGTTTCAATTATTTATATTAAGGCTATTTTATATTTGTATATTATTCATCGTAACGCATACTATTAACTATATCGATAAATTGTATTCAATAAGTTATATTGAAAAGAAAAATAATTATAAGAATATTATAGTATGTTTGTTTGGTTCATGTGATGCAAGAGATATTTACAGAATAGGAAGAAATGTACTCAGGATAAACAATAATAATGTAATGGATGAGTCTTGTCTCTTCCTGAATGTACTTATATTTATATGTGGGACGTACTGTCATTCATTGTTGTATTCAAAATGAGTTTGGAATATATTGACCAAGATAATGAAATAGATTATCAAAGAACTAATAATTTAGAGGATTGGATAAAGAATATAGAACATGACAAATTTAATAACAACAGTTTAATGTGTGTGCATGTAAATATTAGATCTATATGTAAATACTGGGATACTTTTTTGATACAAATGAAAAACTGTATTGATATGGTGGACGTTATTATATTAACAGAAATTAATGTAAAAGAGGAATGTATTGATTTATATAATATAAAGGGGTATAACAAATATTATTTTTGTAGACATAATAGGCGGGGAGGTGGAATATTATTGTATGTAAGAAATAAATTTACTTTTGAAGAAATAAAGTATGACGTTAAGTTTTGTGAAATAGTCTTAGGCAGATTATCATACGGGAAGAATTTTAGTATTTATATCGTGGCGGTATACCGACCACCAAATAAAAGTAAACAAGGTTTTGTTCAAGAAGTTAAACAACTGATGGAGAAAACTGTGAAAGTAACGGATAACTGTGTGTTTATAGGTGATATAAATATTGATTTATTGGCAGATAATGATGGTTTGGTGATTGCGTATGAAAGTGTGATGTGTGATAGCTACATGGTTAAGTGTGTGCATGATGTGACGAGAGAAGCGGTAGTCTCGAGCAATGTTACAAAGTCTTGTATTGATCATATATTTGTTAGAATTAAGGGTAAATATAAAAATAATAATAATTTCTCTGCAGAGAGCATTTTTGCTTGTGTGAGTGAGTCGGCACCAGCCGATCACAGTATGGTATCAGTGAGAATACCTATATACAGCGTCAACGAACACACTGATACGGGTAGGCGTTGCGGGGACACGGACGGGCGAAATGTTAGTGTATTATCAGAAAAAAAATTAAATGGGTTAATTACAAGCTATGATTGGAACAATTTGTGTTTTGCAAGCGGTTCGGAGGTTATTTATGAAAGTGTAAAGAATACCTTAAATTTACTTTATAACAAATCAAAAATATGTATTAAAAATAGTAATAAAAAAAGACCGAAAATTGTATGTGAGTGGATGAATGAAGAAATATTGGAAGAAATAAAGAAAAGGGATAGACTTTTTAGGACATGGAAGAATGCTCCGTCCAATGTTTCTTATAGAGGAGAATATAAAAAGTGTAGAAATAGAGTTAATAAATTAATACTGAACTGTAAGAAATTGTTTTATAGTAATAAATTTAATAGTTGTTTTGGTAATGTTAAAAAAACTTGGAATAAAATTAACACGATTTTGGGAAGAAATACAAAAAGTGACTGTGATGAGGTGCTGAAAAAGTATTTTCTTACTGGTAGGAGCGTTGATTGTGTGCTGGATGAATTTGCAAATTATTTTTCAAAAAGTATATCTGACATGCTACATCATTGTGACTACAGAGCGCTTGATGTGAATTGTTGTAAACAGCAACAAAGTATGTACTTACCCTATGCTACACAGGTGGATATAAAGAACATTATTGGTCAATTGAATAATTCTAAAACAACTGGGGTCGACAACATTCGGATGAATGATTTAAAAACACACGCGGAAATTTTCGTTCCTATAGTGACGAATTTAATTAATTGCATAATAAAGGAAGCGCATATACCGGATTACCTAAAGTGTAGTATTGTAAGACCTATTTATAAGGGTGGTAAACATGCTGACGTAGTAAATTATAGGCCGATAAGTATCCTTCCTGCGATAGAAAAAATTTTGGAAAAATATTTATCAATACATCTGAATAATTATTTACGTAAATTTAATCTAATTGATCCAGCTCAATACGGTTATCAAAGAAATAAGGGGACTGAAATTCTTCTAAGAGATTTTAGTGATTTTGTTAATGAGGAACTGAATAAAAGGAGACATGTTTTGGTGATTTTTATAGATTATTCCAAGGCGTTTGACACAATTGATCATGAAAAACTAATTGGGGTACTAGAGATGATTGGAATTGGGGGAAATCTGCTGAAATTATTTAAAAATTACTTAACGGAAAGAACTTTCATGATACGTATAGGTGATAAACTGAGTGTAAAAAAGGATATCAAAGCAGGTGTACCGCAGGGATCAATTTTAGGACCTACACTATATTTAATATATGTCTCCATGCTAAAAAATATATTTAAACATGTAAAACATTTTATATACGCCGATGACACGGCATTGGTGGTGTCACATATTGACCAGGGTATGGCGAATGAATACTTGCAGGAGGACTACAATACGTTGATTAAATGGTCGCACGATTTTGGGTTAACTATTAATGCAAAGAAGACGAAAGTCATGCATATAAGAACCCCACACACAGTCGTGAATAGTAGTCCAACGGTTAAATCTCATAATGTGCAATGCGTCCATCGAAATGTTGAGAATCACTGTGATTGCGATGCCATTGAGTTGGTTGGGGAATATACATACCTAGGTATTGATATTGATTGCTTCTTTAAATGGGATAGTCAGGTTAAGAAAGTGTGTAACAGATTGTACTCCATTTTGGGTAGGTTGTATAGAATAAATTTTTTTGTTCCAAAATCTGTTCTTAAAATCATATACAGATCTTTGGCGGAGTCAGTTATAAGATACGGTTTGTCTGCTTGGGGTAAGACGACACAAACAAATCTAAAAAAAGTTCAAAACAAGCAGAATTCCATAATTAGGTTAATCTCTGACTATATGCCAGGACCAAATAGACATTTTGATGCGTATAAATATTTTGGAGAGTTGAAATTGCTAACTATTAGGGCTATTTTTTGTTATAAATTGGGTATGGAGAATTTTCGGGACAATAAATTTAAAAAGAGGTTAATACATATTCATAATACACGGTTCACAAAAAATGAAGGCTTAAAAATACCTAAAACCAACAATAAGTATGGTGATCGCACTCTGGAGTGCTTGGTTCCCAAGTTATTCAATTCGCTGCCACTCTGCATAAAAAAGTGTGACAAAATTGGAAAATTAAAAGTATTATTTAAGAATTGGCTCAGAAAAAATAGAAATATGTACATATAACTGTAGTGTGAGTGTTAAATAGATTTGTGGGCATTTATAGGATTATTATAGTTGTATTTAACTTTTTTTGGTTATAAGCTGGATGTGGAGATGAGCGGAGCCTGTTGACAAGTCATTTCAATGACTTAACGGGCTTCGTTCATTGGTTGCAGTTTTATGAATATATCTTTATATGTAATTTGATAAATGTAAATTGTAATTCTATGTATAAATTGTGAAATAAAGATTATATATATAAAAAACATATATTTACGGCGTTAGCCTTTAACATGTTTACAATCAAATCAGAATAGAGAACAAAAACATGACAAAAAATTACAATTAATGTGTCGAATCAAAAATAGTAATACTGGTAAAATAAATGTACATAATACAATTCCTATAAATATGTCAAAATAAAATATTCAAACAAGTCATTTTAAGTAGAGGATTCATAAATATAAAGTCATACAAGTAAAAAAATTAGTAATGAGATAATTATTATTTTTGTCAATCAATAATACTTAAAAATTCAATGTCAAAAGAGGATAATATTTAATGTCAAACAGGTATAAGTGTAAGTGAGATAATTATTATATGTCAATCCAAAATACTCAAATAGTCATTTTAATTAGAGAAATTATAATTGGAACACTGTTTAATAAGATTTTAAGTCAGATTAATTTAGGTCAAAGTGATATAGAAAGTATGATTAAATGATTGACTTAAAATTTACAACACTCGATAAAATATTGAACATAAATGGGTAGATGATCAACGAGTTGCCCAATGTCATTTTAACATTTGGTTATATTGTTTGATTACGTCAGATTTATATTTGAGGAAACCATCGGCAATGATGTCTGCATATCCCTCCACCAGATTACCCAGACGATGGATCCGAACTATAGGAGAATGAAACATATAATTGTTTTTTGCATTATACTCATGGAACAGAGATGTCTGTCTGGTAGATCGGGTCGGGACATGAAACTGAATAAGTCCGAGCAGCTCTGGGGAGTCAACTATGCCATTTATTAATTTATAAAGGAAACTAAGGTCGGCTATTTCTCTACGGTTTTGTAAACTGAGTAAACCGAGCTCACTCATCAAGGCAGGATAGTCAATATTTTCCAGTGGTATACCCATTTTATAATTGATTAATCTCAAAAACTTCCTTTGAACCCTTTCAATACTGTTTATATGTACAGCGTAGTTAGGAGACCATACTAGAGAGTTGTACTCTAACAGTGGTCTCACCAGGGATACAAATAATAATCTATACGACTGAATCAACTTCAAATCGACGGCCAATCTGAAAACAAAGCCCAAAACTCTCATTGCTTTGCCGACAATTTCCTCAATATGTATATTAAAAGTCAAGTTTTCAGTGAATGTGATGCCGAGATCTTTTAATTTTGTTACAATTTCAAGTGCAACATTGTTGATGGAATAGTCAAATACAAGGCACGATCTTGTTTTATAAAATCGGATGACCTGACACTTTGAGACATTAAGGTTAAGACTATTTTGAATACACCAGTTGTTTAGATTGTCTAAGTTACTCTGTAGAATTAAACAATCCTCTGTATTGTTGATTGTCTTATATAGTTTCAAATCATCCGCGAAAAGCAAAACTTCTATGTCACCGAAAATCTTGACTATGTCGTTTACAAAAACATTAAACAGTAATGGTCCCAAATGCGATCCCTGTGGCACACCGCTAAATGCTTGAATAGGATCAGAGGTGCAATTCCCAATCTTAACTATCAACGTTCTTTCTTTGAGGTAACTTTCCAACCAACGATGGAAGACTCCGTCGACTCCATATGCTCGCAGTTTATATAATAGCCTGTCATGAGACACCTTGTCAAAAGCTTTTGAAAAGTCAGTGTATATGGAATCGACTTGACCTCGTTTAGAAAGGGTATCCATAATGTAATGTTGGTATGTAAGTAAATTTGTAAGAGTAGACTTTTTATGAATAAAACCGTGCTGTTGAGTTGATATGATTTTACTAATACAATGCTTAATTTTATTAACTATGATCGATTCGAAAAGTTTGGGAATCGCTGACAGTATGCATATCGGTCTATAGTTCTCAATATGACATTTATCGCCTTTTTTAAATATTGGACTTACAAACCCAGATTTCCAAGTATTTGGAAAGATCCCAGAGGTTAATGATCGATTAAAAATTATTTGTAAATGATTCGCCAAAACATCTACACTATTCACAATAAAAACATTTGGGATACCGTCAGGACCAGCTGATTTAGATGCATCAAGAGCAAGGATCGCATTTCGAACGTCGTCAATTGTAATATCAATTTTGGGCAAGTCAATGAACACCTCTGAGGAAAAATCGGAGTCGGTATGTGGTTGTGGAGGATCATAAACATTCTGGAAAAATGTGGCAAAGAGATTTACCGCTTCCTGTAGTGAATTTGAGTACTGGTTATTGTAATAAAGATTAGTAGGTATCTCAACCCGATCTTCCCTCATCCCATTCACAAACTTCCAAAGACCCTGAGAATCCCTGGGCATGTTTTTTTCCATTGAATTTACATGTTGCTGGTAGCATTTTTTTGACAGGGAAGAACATTCGCTGCGCAGTTTAGAGAAAGAATTATAATCATTGATATCGGCTGTTTCTTTGTATTTTTTGTGAGCTAGTTTCTTTTTTAAAACTAGCTTTTTAAGATCAATGCTAAACCACTTGGGATAACTAGATGGTTTTATATTCTTCGTTGGAACATGTTTATCAATGCATATGTTAATAATATTGTAATATTGATCAATTACAGTGTTCAAATCATTTTCATCACACAAGAATGAGAAATCCATGCCCTTCAAAAAATTATTTATGGCGAGATAATCGGCTCCGTGGAAATTTTGTATGGTAATAGAATCATTTTTTAAGTAAGACAATTCAGACCTCATCACAATATCGAGAGGAGGATGGTAGATGTCAACTGGTAGTAACATTGAGGAAGAACTACTTACAGATGTCATGTCAGGATCGGAGGAGAAGATTAGATCAAGAGTTTTGTCTTGATTATTAGTGATTTTGTTTAGTTGTAGAAGACCAAGAAAATTGGCCATGTCTACCAGTTCATTCGCTTTATCATTGTTTATGTTATTTACTATTTGTAGGTTTAAATGACGTTCATTGTCCTCTCCTCCGTTCCTAGTTTCCCATCTGCAATCAGGTAAATTAAAATCTCCAGCTAATATAAGTTTTTTATCTAAGTGTTTAGATCTGATATGTTCTATTTCTTCGTGATAGTTTTTATATAAAGTGACATCAGAATTTGGAGGGATATATGTACATCCAAAGATGACTGAATGCAGTGGAAGCTTAACCATTACAAAAATTTGCTCAATATTTTTAAATTTAAGAGACAATTGTTTACTAGGAAAAGATTTATCCACGGCAATCAAAACTCCCCCACCTCTCGATTTGTTACTCGTGTGCAAGTTTCTGTCAAGTCTGTATAAATTAAAATTGGTAAAACCAAGTTCGGAAGAGCAAATACTCGAGTCCAGCCAAGTTTCAGTTAGAAGAATAACATCATATCCGAAAGATGGTATGGCCTGACGAAGCTCGCTAAGTTTCGTTTTCATGCCGCGAATATTTTGGTAGTAACAGGTGAGTTTTTTGAAAGATTCGATTTTATAATTTTAGGTATTCCTTTTATATATTTAATGATAAGGTTATTCTCCCCATTACGGACTCGAGCATTTAATTCCTCCTTTAGTTTCATATAATGGTTTCTCTGAATGACAGTTTGGTCACGATAAATTTTGCAATCTGATGGCAGATTATGTCTATTTTTGAATATCTCACTAACATGATTAGAATGCCTTAATATTACTTTAATTGGACGTGGTCTATTATTGAACTCTTTACCCAGTCTAAAACATTTAATATCTGCATATATTAAGGATTGATCGACTTCTTTCAGTATATTGAAAACCCTTGACCTGTCGTCTTTCAGTGTTTCTTCTGTCTTCTCCTGGGAGCTCTCTTGAATATTGCAAATTATGACATTATTTTTTCTTTTACTCCTTTCTTCCATTTCGTGTGCTAAAGAATTCATCTCTGCTATACTACAGCTAACGCCCTTAGACTCCAGATTGACAACTCTCTCCTCGAGATTTATAATCCTATCTTTCAATAGTTTGTTTTCAGTAACCAGTTCGTCTATAATATGAAGTTTATTTGTTATCTCATTCATTTTATTTAATAAATCTTGGTTTTGGTTTTGAATTTGGTATTTGACGTCATTCACACTATTGTTTAGGTTGAGTAGGAATTCTTTCAAGGAGTTGTCAACATTTTCCAGACCCCTTTCATCTTGAGTATTATTATTACTATTATTTCTGCTATGTTTTGAGATGTCGTAGCTAGATGGCGGCGTTGAAACTCTACTCGATGAATTCCTGTTATAATTCTTCTCCAGTACAACAGATGTCCTGTCTTTATTTTTTTCATCGTTAGATGGCGGTATTCTACCGGTATATTTCATTTTTCTGGCTCTGGTTTGCACCTGAGGTTGTTCTCTATCCATTTTATTTATGAAAAAAAATATTCAATCTGATGTGGTGTGGGTCGGGATCGAACACAAGTCAGTCGATTTAGCTTTATGTTGCGACTTTACCAACTCGGCTACGATGACTCGTGACGTAGGTGAGATAAAACTTATACTTAAATTACAAGTGCACGATAGTTAATAAATAGTAAACTACCCTCTTGATAAATATTATTATAACATTCTTGATGTTGTTCTAGCGATGTATGATAACATGTATAAAATATTACTGAATATATGAAAATTTCGTACCTTTGGAAGAGTACTATGTTGAGTGTATATTATTATAAGATGCGCGACGATTTATTATACTGTAAATGTCACTCGCGATCGAATTTAAATATGTATTCAATACATTAAAATAAATAATCCGGGGGAGTAAAAACGACACGTCTGTCAAATTTTGTTGTTGTTGTTAAAATAAAGACGTAATTGCGAAAAGAAATTTATAAATTTGCGTAGATTGGATAAACTCGATTCTTTTTAGTTTAATTACTTCCAACTCGGAGGATAAATACGTATTTATTCTCTCGTCGAAATAAATAAATATATTTTATTTATTTCCTGTCAATGTGGTCTCAACGGTTTTTCTTCTTCCTCTTGAAGAGGGGGACCATGACAATAGGTAGGAACATAGGTTAATCAATGAGATGTTTATTTTGTAGGACTTCATTGTTAAATTGATTTAAATACTTTATATTGTTAGCCGGTAGGTAAAGAGTTGGTCGTTAGCCTGATGGTATAGTTTTGGTCTATCAATCGGTTTGAATTCTGCTGTCAACCTGCTCCACTTTCATACTACACACAAGCATATTGCTTAATGTGAGGGTACTTGGGGTATATTAAGATTTAAGCTAAGATTCATCATTAATATAGTATATATGTCTACATGTATGTTTAAAATGTTACATTTGAAGATCATATACTTTTTTGGGTATATGTCAATTATTTTATACATCATATCGATGGTATAAAGCACAGAAGACACATGTCCACATTTGACAGTTTAGAGAAAACATGTTTTGAAAGTTTGAGATTCAAAATTAATTAACTAATTTTAAATTAATTCAGAAGATGTCCTTGGTGGAAATGTGCTTTTTAAGAATCAATTATGTCGATATAAATACATTCTTAAATATTTTATGTGACATGTTACATCTGTGCACAAAAAAATGATAATTTAAGAATGTTTGGCATCTGGTTTTTGTTAAATATTTCGATAATGATATAAGTACTATTGGTAATTATGTAATCAGGATATAGACAACGTTACAACCGATCTAGTGCGTTGAGGGAAGTTATCATCTCGAGGCCGGTGGATCAACAGAATCTCTGACGTGCAGCTAAGATATCGGCATTTGGGCCGTATAGCATACTTTTTTGCTACTATGGGTAGACATTTTTAATGATACTTTTGTAAAATGCTAAAGATCTTGAATTATGTTATCCAATGATTTTTTTTCAGATCACAAAATCGATCATAGTAATAAGGGTGCATAATTAAATAAGTGTATTGTAATAATGGTAAAATAAAAATAAAATAAGGTTTAATAAAATAAGTACATAATAATATGGATGTTTAAAATAAATGTATTGCAATAATAGTAATTATAGTAAATAAGTATTAATTTTATTTATTTTATTTTATTTATTTTATTTAACAATAATTATACAGACATTACAATACATAGACTATTTGATAAAACTTAAATCTAAACATCCTCCATATAGAGACAAGTCTCGTGTAAAGGAGGGTGTTAATTGACCGAGTTGATAGTCTTTAGAAGAAAAGAATAGAATTAAACAAGAAAAAACTATACTATACCATCACGCCGTGTCCCAGGTGGGTTAGGCAGAGAGAACGGAACGCCATGTCGATCTATCCTTACATACTTCTTTCGCTTCCTCTACATTCATCCAGTTTCTCATACATGCACGCCGATTCCTCTTACTTAACACGCGGCCGTCCTTGAGAATTTGATCCACGTGGTCAAGCCACGTAGCTCTTGGACGTGCGCTGCGTCTGCGTTCTGCGCTTTCTCACACCCTCTCTTTCAGATAAATTTACTTTTATAGTATGTGAAATTAGATTAATACATGTATGTATATTTTTCATCAAACCGTAAAGGAGGGCTGCGTATTGAGTAAGAGAAATCGGCGAACATGTATGAGAAACTGGATGAATGTGGAGGAAGCGAAAGAAGTTTGTAAGGATAGATCTATATGGCGTTCCGTTCTGTCTGCCTACCCCTTCTGGGACACGGCGTGAGGGTATAGATAGATAAATAGATATTTTGATATCACTATCTGGACACAGGTTTCTTAGCCCCGCCAGATGAGTTTAATAAAAATGATTTTATTTATTGTTCAATATGTTTTGTATTTTTTCTATTTTGTTTTAATAAAATATTTAAAAAAATGTTAATAGGCAAGTAGTCACATAAAAACAATTCATTTTGAATAAAGATAAATGTATATTATGTAATTATCCATCACTTTTTTAGTAAATAATAAAAAAATAATAAACAAAGTATGCTAACAGTATAACGTAGGTGAAACAACGTATAGTGAAAACTTAGTATGAGCGTACCGACTGTAGTGTTGATCTGTCTGCTGATATTTATTATTATTATTTAACATCACATCTTATGTTGGATACATCGCATCACGGTAAAGTATGATCACCTCACTAAAAGGGAGCTCGCATATATTCATACTAGTATTCACGCGTCATAAATGGTAAATTCAATTCTTATGTATGAGTAGCTACTTGTCCAGCTAAGCTTAGTTGTATATCACGCGGGTTTGTTGCGAAGGGCTGTTCAGTGAATAGGGAACTAACTTTCACAATTTTTTATTTTAAGCTCAAAAAATAGTAGATACTAAAAATTAGAAAAATTATGGTGTTATTTTTTTTTTTCAATATGCATTTTTAAGACTTTTATCACCATTTGAAAAAGCAATTTTCGCCCCACGGCGCAAAACGGTTCACCCACGACGGAATGTATGTGTGACGTCACAATGCGCTAGTACTGCCCGCCGCCCGGATAGCTAGTCGAATTTCGTAGGGTTGCGTGGAGGAGGCCGGTGTTTGCGTTTAAATTTCAACCATTTGGTATCGATAACATTTATTTAAAATATAATGAATACATCAAGGACTCATCACAAATATCGTTCAGTTCCATGGTGTGTAAACACGTCTGTAACTACTCCAGAAAAAGCGTTTATTTCGATCCCTAAGCCAATGCAAGTGCGTCGTAAATGGTACAAAACTATGAAAAAAGACTTGTCAAATAGCAAATTTCTACAAAATTAACTGTTTTTTGTTGCAAAGATTACTTCTGTGTAAGTACTTTGTATGATTATGTATTTTTAAGTTAAATTATTTTGTTGTGTGAATCGCTATTTATCTAATAAAAATAACTCGCCCGGCATCAGTTAAGATGGTCTGGACATGTTGAGCGTATGTACGATGAAAGGATGACAAAGAGGATGTATTCATCTGAATGAGGGGGTATGAGGAAGTGTGGACGTCCAAGAACCACGTGGCTTGATCACGTGGATCAAATTCTTAAGTAAGGCCACGTGTTTAGTAGGAGAAATCGGCGTGCATGTATGAGAAACTGGATGAATGTAGAGGAAGCGAAAGAAGTATGTAAGGATAGATCTATGTGGCGTTCCGTTCTCTCTGCCTACCCCACCTGGGACGTGGCGTGAGGGTATAGTATAGTAAAGTAAGTGAATATTAAAAATTTAACCAAATTATGTGCCTATTAACGGAGCCATTGTCAAACTAACATAGTTCTACCTCCATTTAAACAGACGGCGCTTGTCCTAAAAAACACTACAAATCTAAAGTTGTTTAGAGACATCATGATAAACATGCACCAAATGGGTTACCTTTATAGGTATATGTGCTTTTTAGTATTTATTTAACAGAAAACAACAATAGTTTGACACTGAGCAATATTTGTACGTATAATTTTATAAGTCAGGTACAATCACTCAAATATGAACACAAAGCGTTCCTGTAAGAGGCTAGGTTTGAACAAACGCTTTTTAGCACTTATATACATGAAAAAGCAGAGAGGATTCATAAAAATCATGAAAAATATAACACATGAGCACATTTGAATCGTTTAAAACTTTAAAATATACAAGTAACTTGCGCGCCTCTATCTCCGATCAACACAGAAAACACCGAGAAATGATAACAAAGTAGCTGCGTCGAAGCTAGCACTAGCGCATGATGACGTCACAACGTAAAGATTCAATAACAGGGCGTTTTAAATTTTGACAGAAAACAGGGATTTTTAAATTGAAAATAATGAATGAAAAGTTTTATTTTATGATTTATTATTAGGATATTCGTGATCAGCGTAACTTTATCAATATAAATTGATAACTTTTTTTCATATTCCTCACGCATGCATGTTCCCTATTGGATATTTTGAATAGGCGGGAAAACCATCATCATCATCATCATTTTAGAAATCTCGATTTTAGTTTCGCTAAAGTGCGCTCTTAATGAAACTAACATGTTGACACTGGCAGCAGACCTATTAAAATTTAAAGTGGTTAATGCAATTTGACACAAGTGTTCCTTTCTACTATTGTTTGTTAATTCGCAGAGAGACGTCTTTCGACTTATAAGGTCATTATCAATCAGATTGATAATGACCTTATAAGTCTAAAGACGTCTCTCTGCGAATTAACAAACAATAGTAGAAAGGAACACTTGTTTCAAATTGCATTATTATGGAATTCTACTACGTGTGCACCGACACAATTAATAATTTAAAGTGGTTATTTTATACATAGTGAAAACTCATACAAAAGAGAGGAAGAACTTTTTCTATGTGACCTAAATAATATATATTATGTGCGTCATTTCCGTGATAAAATCCCATAGTGTGTATAGATACGCTCTTGTTTATTTTCGTACAGGTAAATTTACATACTCTAATGTTTTTTTAATAATTATTTTGTTCTCAGTAATATATTTATATACCAGCCATATACAAAACACTAATGAAATTTTTGAAATGTCTAATTTAGTTATATAATCATTTTTGTTTCTTCTTCTTCTTCTTCTTCTTCTTCTTCAGCCGTCTCTCCACTGCTGGATGTAGGCCTCTTCTAATTTCTTCCATTTTTCTCTTCTTTGGGCTTCTCTCATCCACCTGCTACCCGCGACAGGGACAATATCATCGGCCCAACGTTTCTGAGCCCGGCCTATTCCTCTTTTCATGTCCCATGGTCTCCATCTTAGGACTCTGGGTGCCCATCTGTCTGTTCCCTGTCTGGCAACATGACCTGCCCATTGCCACTTTAGCTTGGCAATACGATCCACCACGTCGACAACTTTTGTCCGGCGTCTGATTTCTTCATTTCTGATTCTATCTCTCAGACTTATGCCTAACATTTGTCTTTCCATAGATCGCTGTGTACATTTTAATTTATATATGGTCCTCGCAGTTAAGGTGATAGTTTCCAGACCATATGTAAGCACAGGGAGGATACATGTTTCAAACACTTTTCTTTTTAAATTCATGGGAATATCCTTGTTTTTAAGTATATGATTGAGTTTCCCAAAGGCTGCCCAACCTAGTCCAATTCTTCTGGGTACTTCCGCTGTCTGATTTTCTTTCCCTAATTTGATCTTATGTCCAAGATAAATATACTCTTCAACAGGTTCAATTTTCTTATTATCGATTGTGACACTGCTGTTGGATGGACTCATGATTTTGGTTTTATTTATGTTCATCTGTAGACCAACTTTCAGGGAGGCATCGTGGAGCTCTTTTATCATGGTATGAAGTTCTTCCAGATCATCACTGATGAGTACTATGTCATCTGCGAAGCGGAGGTGACTCAGATATGTTCCGTTAATTTTAATCCCTTTATGTTCCCAGTTTAGTGTTTTAAAAATACTTTCTAGAACTAGCGTAAAAAGTTTAGGTGAGATGGTATCGCCTTGTCTTACACCTCTCTTGATATTGATTTTCCCCGTTTTTGTGTCCTCGTCAATCCTTACATCCATTGTAGCGTGGTCATAGATAAATTTGATCAGCCTTGAGTATCTGGAGTCAATTCTTGCTTCATTTAGCGCATTTATTATTCCCCATTGTTCTACAGAGTCGAAGGCTTTTTTGTAGTCAATTAATGCAAGATGAATTTTTATATTATATTCTGTGACTTTCTCAATTAGCAATCGTAGAGTTTGGATGTGGTCTGTGGTTCCAAACCCTTTTCTAAAACCAGCTTGTTCTATTGGTTGGTAAAAATCTAATTTAGGTGTTAAACGGTTCGTCATAATTTTAGTAAGAAGTTTGTATAGGTGGGATAACAGACTTATTGGTCGGTAGTTTTCTAGGTTCTCTGGGTCCCCTTTTTTATGCAATAATATAACTTCAGCGTTTCTCCACTTTTCGGGTATGACCTCCTGTTCTAGGCACTTGTTAAGGAGTATTTTTATTGCCTCAATGATTTCTTCTCCCCCCAACTTTAACATATCGCTTGTCACTTGATCTTCTCCTGCACTTTTGTTATTCTTCATATATTTAAGTGCATTTTTTATTTCATTGGATTCTATTTCCGGCATCTCTTCGGATCCAGCATTTAAGACAGTTTCATCATTTTCTCTGTTTTGTGCAATTGATTTATATAATTCCGAATAAAACTCTTGTACCGGATTCACTATCATATCTTTATCATTTATTGTATCTCCATTTCTATTTTTTAATTTAATTATATTTGATTTGCCAGAATAATAATTGTTTGATCTAAGTACTTTCATATTTTTATTTGATTCTATTGTGTTCATGATAAGGCTTGTGTTGTATCTTCTAATATCTTTCCTCACTTCTTTTCTTATAGTTTTATTAAGAGTTTTATATTCATTTGAATCTCTGTCAATTTGTCTCTTCTCTTCTATAAGTTTTAGTGTACTTGAGGATAACTTTTGATTTTTTCCTTTCTGTCTGAAGGATATTGTCTTCACAGCTGTTTGAACACTCGTTGTAATTTTCTCTGTAAGATCGTTAATTTCCATGTTCTGAAGGTCTATAGTGGCTCCCAGCTTGCGTTTTAGAGTGTTTTCAAATTCTGGTTGATGTGCGGTGATTATTTCGGTTGTGGGTACTTTCTTGGGTTTTTTGTGGACCATGTTATATCTTTCAGCCTTTGTGTTTATTTTGAAAGAAGCTCTTACCAATCTGTGATCGCTTCCCGTGTCAAATTGATTTATTACTGTTACATCTTTACAGTATTTCAAGTTGTTTGTGATAATATAGTCTATCTCATTTTTCGTTTTACCGTCAGGGCTTTTCCATGTCCATTTTCTTTGTTTTTTCTTTTTGTAGAATGTATTTGTGCAATACAGTTTTTCACATTGTAGATAATCTAATAGCGTTTCCCCTCTTTCATTTCTTTTACCTAAACCTAACATTCCAATATATTCTGGGTCTCCCAGTTTTTTCTCTCCTATTTTCGCATTAAAGTCTCCGGTTAAAATAATCAATTGTGTTCTTTCCAGTCTTTTTGCCTTTGTAATATCTTTGTAGAACTTTTCAATTTTTCGTCCTCCGCCGTACTTGTTGGGGCATATACTTGTATAATTTGAATTTTGAATCTCTTATTTATTTTAAGTATTATATATATAACTCTATCTGATATGCTATTCATCTTTGTTACTCTATTTCTAAGATTTTTATGTACCATTATAGCAGTACCTCCTGTCGATGACTGTATGTTGTTCCGGTATAACAAGTGACCCGATGGAAGAGTGACAGCTTCTTCTCCTTTTAGGCTTGTTTCAGAGATTCCCAGGACATCCCAATTTATGTTTTCTAGTTCTTTTTCTAGTCTAATTTTATCTTCCTCCCGTCTCATGGTTCTAATGTTGTATGTCGCTACTTTGATTTCTGTACTTTTTTTGAGCTTCGAGTTTTTGCCTCCCCCAGAATCCTTGAGGCTGACCGTTTTTGTATTGGTGTGAGATTCTGAGCTATGAGCTCTACTCACCTCGGGTATTTTTGTTTTAAAAGTCGAGTTCATGGTTTTGTTTATTTAGAAGGTTTTTGGCATTAAAACACCACGCTTGCCAAACGTGTTGGTGAGTTTTAGTTCAGCCGCCCTTAACATAGGGAGCAGACGCTGTTTGTAGCCGTCCCTAACATGGGAAACAGACGCTACGTATAGCCGCCCATTCTGGGTCAGACGCTATGTGCCTGTTGGTCCGCGAGAGGTATTTTATTTCCCTCCTACCCTGCATATCTGCCGAGTGTTCCCCTATCCGCCACCTGGGGACGCGTCCTATAGCGGTTACAGGCTCCGCGAAGGATTTTTAGAAACACAAAAATAGCTACCCCACTTACTAACACACTTCAGTATATAAATCACTAGTTTTATACCTGGTTAATATAAATGGTTCAGTAAATGTACATCAAATAAACAAAGTAATACGAAAAGGTATTCCTAAGGAGAAATGGCGAAAATATTATTTATAAAATGGCAACACACGGAGTATGTGAATATTTTAAATATCATATAAAATGTTTGTGATTTACTTTCACTTGTCTTTATGTATCTGGTAAATTAAAATGGTAGTAAATTAATCTATAGTAATCAAATTAATACTCTCAAAAGGCCATTCCAGAGATGTGGCGAAAATGTCGGTAAAAATGTTTGTAAGATGTACGATGTCAATATTAAACATAATTATGTAATTTTTTGATTTACTTTTACTTAATAGTCATACTTTATGTATCTGGTAAATAAAATTGTCTAAGTAAATGAACCTTTAATTATCTAATTAATACTCTCAAAAGGTCATTACAAAGAAATGGCCAAAATATCGGGAACAATGTTTGTAAAATGGCTACACCACGATGTAAATATTTTACATTTGTAGTTTTTAATTATTTACTTTCACTCGGTAGTAATACTTTATACCTACCTATATCTGGTAAATGAAAATATCTAAGTAAGTCCGTTTACATTATATCTCCACATTCACAGAGGAATCTCTTTTTCCACACCTCCAGAGCAAGTAGTTTTTTTTTTAAATAAAATATATGTATATCTAGGTTATGTTATAAACCAAATACAACCTTATACACCTTTCACACTAAGCTCAAAGTTTGTGCCGTGAAAGGGGAGTTTGCCGGCACCTAGGATCGAATCACTGTTACAGCAAGTAATAGAATTGGGAATGTTACATAGGTTTAAAGAGTACCTACTCTTAATCAGGCCTTGAGTCGATTCATAAGCTTCGAGACTCTGTGTCGTGCACTCCTTAAGGAAGTTCACATAAATGTGCCTATGTGTATCATATACAACATACCTACCTAGCTGATACCTATTCAAATATGTTGACTATCAGTGAGTATGATCAGCTGGAATGATTAATCTAGAGTGGTTCAAAATATTATTTAAAGTTGATAAAGCTCATTAATCTGTGTTCGTGTTTACTTTTTTTTTTAACATAACCTTTATTTTTATTAGCTAAAGAATTAAAATCATAAATTTTTTTTAGCGAAACGATAAAACAAATCTCAAATTCATTATTAGGTAATAGGTGCTAGGTAGTAGAATAACTACTTCCTAAATGGGTTTTTTAACGTTTTATTCTCGTCGGATTTTTCCTTGAAAAATCAATTAGGATCAAAAACTTTCTAAATATTTTAATGCCAATGATAAAAAAAACATAAATATTTTACTCGGGACCAATACGGACGGATTTCCCCTTAGCGGGGACTGCTTGATTAATGTTGTGACGTCACTTATAATATAACCAACTATCGATTGACTGAACCGAAGCAATATTATGAATATTATAAAACAAATAATTTTTAGACTCGGATAACAGCCAGGTTTTGCGTCCAGCTTCCAGGCTTCTTGAAGCTGCGTGCGAAGTTGAAGGTGTGCTGATGTTGACGAAATTAGGAGATAAATTGCGTCTCAAGCATTCGCGGATAAACCATAGATGTTTTTTGTTGTTGACCAAAGTAACAATTATTTCCATGTTTTTTTTATCAACAACAGTTAGGTGCAATAAACTTTTTTTTAGTTATTTTTATGATTTATTTAACAGCACAATAATAATGATAATAATAAATAACTACATTAAATTTCAACAATCAACTACTAGGTATATAAGAATAAACCATAAGCATTATTACCTTAATTCGTATTTCTCCTGGTATAAGTACCTACTTCTCTATCTATCTATCTATTCCCTCACGCCGTATCCCAAGTGGGGTAGGCAGAGAGAACGGAACGCCAATTAGATCTGTCCTTACATACTTCTTTCACCTCCTCCACAGTCATACAATTTCTCATGCACGCACGTTGATTTCTCTTATTATTTATTTATTTATTTTATTCTTTACTGTACATTGGTTACAATATTACATAGTGAAATAGTGGCATAAAAATAACAATTATAAATTCAATGTACAGAGGGCGAGTTTATCGCTAAAATGCGATGTCTTCCAACTAACCCGGTTTTCTTACTCAAGACACGGCCATCCTTGAGAATTTGATCTACATGTTCAAGCCATGTAGTTCTCGGACACCCGCGCTTCCTCACACTCCTCCTTTCAGACAAGTATATCCTCTTTGTCATTCTTTCCTCTTCCATTCGTTGCACATGACCAAACCGTCTCAATTTATTTACACGCATTCTTTCCACAACACTCCTCTTGCATCCACTCATTCTTCTAATATTTTCATTCCTCACTCTAGCACGCAACATTTTACCAACCATCCTCCTCAGCGATCTTATCTGCACAGCATTTATTCCACTTTCGTCCTTCTTCAACCATGTCCACGTTTTGCTTGCATACAGAAGTACTTAAAATATAAATTCGAATATGGGCAACTACAATTTTTTTCCTCTTTTGTTACTATTCTATCTTAAAAGGCCATCCACTCGTATGCGAGTGATCAACGCACGTTTTCCCCTACGTAGGTAGGTTCCAATGTTTTTTTCCAATTTGCGAAATTTACCCTTTTTTTATTATTTATGTATGGGATTTGGGATTATAATTCTTTTTTACATCGGAAAGATATTTTTAGTACTTTTGTGCAAGTACTTAGGTACTTGTATATTTTTTTACTGATACGTATTTAGGGTATGACATCGTTTAAAAAAATAATACTTCCCAATATTTTTAAGATATGGAGTCGCCAGAAAATAAAAGCTCACTCACTCTAACGCAATTTTTCAAATATCTATTGAATTCATTTATGTGTTACAGTTAGGTATATTAAATTCATTTATGAGTTAGTTCATCATCCAACCCTCTTGGAAAGAGCTATGGTTCTATCTTGAAACCTGACCCCCTAGACCAGTGTTTCCCAACCGGTGGTTCTCGAACCCCTGGTGGTTCGCTTTGTGTACAAAGGGGGATCGCGAAAATAATACCGTAATGGCGGGATTTTAAATGGCCAAAGAATCTCCTTATTTAACTTCTGGCTCAGTATAAAAAAAAATATTCTGTTCTGTCAAAAAAAACCATAGACGTTCTATTACCATTCTGCACAACATATCTGTGCGAGAAAGGATTTTCAATATATACTTATCTGAAGGATAAATATAGAAACAGGTTAAATGCAGAACCTGATCTAAGACTGAAATTGTCAGATATTGAGCCAAACTTTCAATTGCTTTGTTCCATGAAACAGCCAAAAATATCCCATTAAGAGCTTTTTCAAAGGGGACATGTGCTGAAATAAGAACCAGTTTGTTAAATTTATTTTGTATTCAATTTTTATAGCTTATTTTAGTCTTATTAATATTAATCATATAATTTTACATAATTTAACATTTATTTTACATGTTTGTGCAATATGTAAAATAAATGTTCTACAAAATTTTATTGTTTTTTGCCTATCATTAACGGCTACATAGGGGGTTCGCCAAATCCTGTTGGATTTTACTTTTGGTTCGCGAGGAGAAAAACTAAAAAAAAAATAAGTTTTTGTTTTATATACATTAAATACCTACCTTTTACATATATTTCAATAATGAGGTGACTCAAAAAATAGTCGTGATAGTATCTTTATATGATTAAACGAAGAAATGAATGATTTGACAATGAATGCGCAGAAATAACACAAAAGAAGAATGAGGCGTATCTCAAACAGCAGCAGCGGAACACCAGAAGTACCAATGAAGAATACAAACAAAGAAGGAGAGACGAAAAACGTATCCACAGAAAGAAAAAGAGGAAATGGGAACAGTTACAAATCAATGAGCTAGAAAGTCTCAAGTCTCAAAAAGAATGCAGAAAGTTTTATCAGAAACTAAGCCAACAGCGAAAACAGTACAAACCAAGAGTAACTGCATGCAAAAATAAGGATGGCGAAATATTGAATGATGGAGTAGATATATTGAAGCGCTGGGCCCAACACTTTGAAGAACTTCTGAATAATGATAATGGTTATGACGAAGAAGAACTAAATGAATTATATGGTGAGGAGGATGATATTGTTCGGACCCCAAACATAGCAGAAATCGAAATGGCGCTAAAGTACCTAAAAAATAATAAATCCCCAGGTCACGATGAGATCCCAAGTGAGCTACTGAAATATGGAGGAGCTGGGCTTGCTGAAACCCTTCATAATATTGTAGAAAAAGTATGGGATTTTGAAATTATGCCTGATGACTGGAGGACTGGTATCATCTGCCCACTGCATAAGAAGGGTGATGCAATGGAATGTTCTAACTTCCGCGGTATCACTCTCCTGAACACATCATATAAAGTCTTCGCCAGTGTGCTTTTTTCCAGATTACTAACTTATGTTGAAGACCTGGTAGGACAGTATCAAAGCGGATTTCGTCCAGGAAGATCCACTGCAGACCAAATTTTCACTCTCCGCCAAATCTTGGAAAAAACCCTAGAGTATAACATCGACACACATCACCTCTTCATAGATTTTAAGGCTGCATATGACAGTGTTAACCGTCTGTATCTCTATGATGCGATAAAGTACCTAGGTATTCCCAATAAACTAATCAGATTGGTAAGACTCACTATGACCCAATCAAAGTGTAGAGTCCGGATTCAAAATGACACCTCTGAGCCATTTAATACAATAAATGAACTACGCCAGGGAGATGCACTGGCTTGTCTACTCTTCAACATTGCTTTGGAGAAATGTGTAAGAGAGTCTGGAATACAAATGAACGGGACAATATTCTACAAATCAAGTGAAATACTGGGATATGCAGACGATATTTACATAATTGGTAGATCCCAACGTGCAATGACAGAGACATTTGTTGATCTGGAGAGAGCTACGAACCGAATGGGACTCTGCATTAACTCTAACAAGACTAAATATATGCCATTCACCAAAACTGTTCCAAATAACCTGACCCCAACCACAATCAACATAGGCTCTCATACCATAGAATGTGTAAACAACTTCACTTACCTGGGATCAATGGTGACCAATCTAAATGACACATCCGCTGAGATAAAATACCGAATCTTCATTGCTAATAAATGCTTCTTCGGATTAAAAAAACATCTAACATCTCGAGTGTTGTCGAGAAGAACAAAGGTCACTATTTATTAAACACTACTGCGGCCAGTACTCATGTATGGATCCGAATGCTGGGTTTTGAGTAAAAAAGAGGCATCCCTTTTAATATTTGAAAGAAGGATACTCAGAAGGATATTCGGACCTGTGCAACTTGTACGGTGAGCCCAACATAGTTAAATGTATCAAAGTTGGAAGATTGAGATGGGCTGGGCACGTGGAGAGAATGAGTGAGGAAAGAGTGCCAAAGAAAATCCTCCATACAAGACCACAAGGTAGACGTAGCGTTGGTAGACCCAAACTCCGTTGGATGGATGGTGTACAGAGAGATGTGGGCGCCGTTGGCATCAGGGATTGGAGGAGTGCATGTCAAGATAGGGGAAGATGGAGGCAAATATTGGAGGAGGCCAAGGCTCACAACGAGCTGTAGAGCAATTGATGATGATGATGAGTATCTTTATATATGAATGAAAGATTGAACAAATTATAAAATATTGTATTTGTATTCTTTTACGTAAATTTTATTTCTCGGCTGACAATAATTGTTAGTGGAAAATGAATCACATAGTTTTCAAGCATAAAGTATATTTTACAATAATTGATGATGAGAACGAAAGTTATTGAAAACTTCCTAAATACAAAACATGGAATAACACTATCTGTCATATTTCATTTTTTTATGTTTCGTTTTTGCATATCGTTTTACAGAGATTTAGCTCGACTTATTATCCACCAAATTCAATAACAAGGAAAAAGTAGTGAGGGAATGTAAGATACAAGGAAAGAAAAATATAAAGAAAGCGAAGAAGAACCAGATTACCTCAAATATTCTCCGTAAATTAAATTTTGAACATAAAACCCAATGATACGAAAACGCCGAGCGTTCTACTGTTATTTATTAATCCAAAGTTTTAGGTTTTGACAGTCTTCCCCTACCATTATCTACTATTCAGTTGGTGTCTCTTACACCACACCGTAATATTACCTTACTTGCCATCTTATTTTATTTTTAAGGACAATTTTTTAAACTTTTCTTTTTAAGAATATCTGGGAAATTTTATCTTGTAATATGATAAAGTACGAACCTACTTGGTTTGAAACTATTTACCAAATTACCGATCTGTATAATTCTATGAAATTTTCTAATATTTTATTCCTAATTTATCACGAAATATGACTTTCGTCGGTTTGTGCTTTGGGCCATCCGTGAGAGAAAGAAAGAGATTCAGCAAAAATAAATAGTCCTCGACTCTTGCGATATCCGAGGGTATAGATGTTTTTCCAATATAAAAATGTTCTAGCAAAGGTTCTATTAATTATTTCTGGATAGAAAAATAAGAATAGGATGATGTTTCACGTTCGAATATCATAAAAATGGTAAGTATTTTACAAAAAATTAATTAACGTGAAACGCACAGAAACTAGTTTAAAAAAAATTCTGAGAATTTATAAACATAAAAAAAAACATAAATTCATGGGAAATTGTAATGCCTCATCATGTTTGGTGTATCTGAGAACTATATAAAAATAATGATTGGTTATTAAAACAAAAAAAAAATTAAAATCAAATTCAGTGTACCACGAATAGATTTGTACAGATTTGTTAGCTTAAAATTAGGTTTCTTCCAGTTTACTTAACGATTTTTTCTATTAATGAAGCTGTCGTCCCAAAAACTAAGTTTTCAAGCTAAATTAATCAATTGAAAATACTCCCCAAAATGCAAAAAAACTATATATATTGTTCGTTCTAAAAAAGTAAATGGTTTTTTTATATATTGAAAGAGTAGAGAGTATGGGACGAATAGATTTAAGATGGGCAGTTGGTATTTGGAAAAATGGATTACAGACTCAAATATTGCAAAATCCCAAGCTTGAAGTCTACTAGATGTGTGTATTGCTTGTGGCAACATATTATTATGGAATAAAAACTTAGTAGGCAGCTCACTACCGAGGTACCTAAACTGTGTTTCTTGTTCGACTTGTTGAACACTTACACTTAATTCAAATTCAAGTGAATTCTTATCGAACTTGATGATTTTATGTGTAAACTATGAATAGATTTGACTTTGGTTACTTTGACCAAGCAGAGTATGAAGAAAATGTGAGTCACTCAAAAAGCTACTAGGCATCACCCTAAGAGACAAAGTCCAGAATGAATTAAAACTAAAACTCCTGATATTGCACAGCGTGCCACAACTTTTAAATACAGATATCCTATAGAGAATTTTAGCTTTTACTTTTTTTTTCCTCAAGACAGACATTTTTGGTAAGAGTGGAATCTTCGCTGGTCTACATGTTAAATGTATTAATTGTCAACATATTGTGTAACGACTGTTTGATTCTAAATATTGTAAAAATAAAAAAAATAAAAATAAAAATCCCCTCATAGTCAACACTTTGCCATACTCTTCTGTTTTCAGCCGGATGTGCTGCATTGTAAATTAATGGAGTTACAAACTGTTTCATTTGAATGAAACAGTGTTTGATTTAATTTGAATTCTGTTTCATTTGATTAGTCCAAATCATTGTTTTCCTGCTTCTAGTTATTTAGCGTGACGTGGTTCCAGTCAAAATCAATTTTCCAATACTCTCACCTAATTTAAGCACGATGTGTTTGAAAAATTTCAGTACTTTTCTGAAAGAGATTATTAACAGCCTTTGTGTGATGTTCAGTTTTTTGCAAGTAAATATTTTTTCAATTAAAATTCATTCATTTCTTTTACATTCATGCATTTACAAATGAACACAATTGAATTATTCATATGGTCACGTCGGGGTCACCATTTATATATAGAGGAAAGGGGCTTTGTTGGTATAGATTATTAATGTTAAATATCCTCACAGATTCACTGTGTACATATTTTCCCTTTCTTCCATATACAATTTGCAGAAGGCTTGATAAGTAAGAAAATTGATTTGATTCTAAATGATTATATTAAATTACATACTGTGATTAAAAAGGAACGAAATGAAACAGTAATATTTTTACTTACATGAAAATATGCTTTCCACTAAGTTTATTCACCAATAATAATTTAACAATAAAAATGTTAGTAATGTGTTAGACTAAAATATGTTGTCGGCTGAACGTTCAAAAGAGATCTGAAGCTATCTAACTATTCATTCTTTCCACAAGCCATAGTTATTAAGGAAATAGTAGTTAAGGAAAAATCTAGAACTCACATCAGGAAAAATTCATCGCCATCTACCTATAATAGTTGTAAACTAATACCTAGCTAGCTACCGAGGTGTTTAGTAATTCTCTTCTACATGTGTTTCTCGATACTTCAGGTAGATGTCGCCACATGGTAATACAATTCATGACACTTTGCCACTTCATTAGGCTAGAGCCTCTATGTCGAGGCGGACAGTGCAATCAGTGGCATATGTACAAACAAAAAATTTGCACATTATAACTAGATTAGATACAGTAAACCAATAGACAATATAGATCAGGAAAACATTTGCTTGTGTGTAGGTAAGTAGAATCATAGAAATAAAGTTGTTAGAGAATAGACAATAGATTGGTGCAGGAAAATAATAATAATAAAATCCTAATAGCATAAAACATCAACCAGCAGAAATAAAACATGGCAACATTATTACTGAACAAAAAAAATGTGCATTGTGAAGCACGAAATCTTCCAACTAACCCATTAAAAAAAATCTAAAATAAAATAACATAAAAACAAAATAAATAATTTAAGGTATATCCATACATATAGATATCAAGGCAAATATAAATAAAGGGATTTTTTTTTAAATAATAATCGTGTGTTTATAACGCTCTTTCTATTGTATTAATATTTTCCCTTTCTATTGTATTTCTGTGGTGTTGATGAACCCGAGTGCCCTGTGAAGGACCTAGGTGAGATGTTGAAGAATATATGTAGAATCAATAAATCAGTGTTGAAGAAAAATAATAAATGTTAATTTTTACTAGGATAAAGTAATCAATTGATTGAAATATCACTCAATTGTGAACTCTGAGGTTTATGGAGGATAACTTTTGTGTTTGTATGTGAAGTTCACCTGCTGGCTACCTCAATTGTGGGATATGTCGTATTAGTATAGTATTAGTAGTAGTATATTTTATCGATTTTTCCAAACAACCAAAACGATTTATAGCTTTTGTCATAAAGCAGAAGGTTCCTCGTAAAACCAAAAATGGCTGAACTTTTACCACATAAAAAATATTAATTCCAAGGTACCTTTATTAAGTGTCTAAGTTACACTTACGGTATGTAGCTAAAAATATTTTATTATTTTTTCTTTTATTAGTCTTCCCATCTTTTCTGTAATTTTCCTAACTTCCTGTAGTAAATAGGCATTCTTAGGTATAACACCACTAATATTTGCAAAAAGTGGTTGACTGCCTGAAGATAAAGTCTTGGATTCACAATCGAGAGATTCAGAGATAGATCTTTCGCATTAGCAACATACTCCATCTTTGTAACACAAGCTTATTTATTTATTTAGCATCAACTGTACACTACAGACAACATATATACATAATAACAAAACAATATAGTCAAACAAGGAATCAATACATTGCCCCATTTATAAGTGTACACATTATAACAATTTGTAATATATTCAAAGCCCATAAGGTTGTCACATTTAAATAAAAAAGGAGAAAAAAAATGGAAATTGATAGACAGGAGTTTACATAAATACAATTAAAAAAAATACAAACATGAACAACAGTTGTCCGATCTTACCAAATGTTATAGTTACTCAATAAATAATATTAAACAATCAGTGCTGTCATTCACATCACAACCTAACCTACTTACCTGTTCTATACACATATACGAAAATATAAATCAGTGTCACAAATGAAAATATAAAGATAAGGAAGGAAGTAAAGGGAAAATTATTTGAGATGCAGAGAAACCCAAACTGATATTAAGCTTATTGTTATAAGAGTATTAATTGCCGCTTAAAACTTGCAAAACTGACTTTTTGAAAACGCGAGAACTACCGGCGAACATGTCAACACCTCCGAATTTAGTATTATATGTATTGACAATCCGGTGGAGAGGGTTTCTCAAACCAGCATTAGTATGAACCCCGCTTAAGTGTAGGGGTCGATTTGATCTTCTAACCGAAGGCACACGAAAACCTACCTTAGATAACAACTGTGGGACATCAATATCTGAGGTGCAGACTCTACGCAAAATACAAGCATCAATTAATTCTCGGCGCCTTGATAAGTCGATTAAGATCTCGTTAGTTGCAATGCCGTATCTCCGCTCGCACATTCGTAAGAATTTACGTTGCAAGCGCTCAACAACCGTAACATATTTATCATAGAAAGGGTTCCATATGGTTGAACAGTACTCAAGCCTTGAACGAACGAGCGCAATGACAACATTGTATACAATGTCAACATTGTTTGAGGATTTTTAAATTCATAGGTAGATCTAAGAATAAAGCCTAACAAACGGTTCGACTGTTCACAGAGCTCCTCAATGTGAGTTTCAAAGTGAAGCTTATTGTCGAACATAATCCCCAGATCCTTCACAACATCAAGACGATCCAAGTTAACACTATCAATCTTATAGTTATAATAAATTATTTTCTTATTTTTGGTGAACGTTATGGAATTGCACTTTTTAAAGTTTAATTCAAGTCTATTTACTACACAATAGTTATATATTCTCCCAAGGTCTTCTTCTAATTTAAGTGCGTCATCGAGGCAGCGAATTTGTCTATAAATTTTTAGGTCGTCGGCAAATAGCAAAAATTGTGAATTGTGTATACATTTACCGATGTCGTTAATAAATATCGTGAACAAAAGAGGGCCGAGCACCGAACCCTGTGGAACACCAGAAGTTACAGTTACGTAGTCGGAATTATACCCGTTCATCGTCACAGTCATCAACCTATCTGTTAGATATGATTTAACCCATCTGAGAAGGTCTCCGTGTATACCATACATGTGAAGTTTATTGAGTAGAAGGGAATGGTCCACCCTGTCAAAAGCCTTTTTAAAATCGGTATATACCGAATCGACCTGTGTACGTTCATCTAATGATGAGAACAAAAATTCCGAGTACACCAAGAGATTGGTAACCGTTGACCTACCCTTCATAAACCCGTGCTGTTCTTCAATTAGCTGTGGCCCCAGAAAATGGGATACGTGATCCTTAATTATAGACTCGAAGATCTTTGATATAGGGGAGAGAATGGATATGGGTCTATAATTTCTTACGTCAGACTTGTCACCAGCCTTAAAAATGGGGGTGATGTTAGCGGTCTTCCATAAAGTAGGAAAGCAACCTTCCCTGATACTTTTATTGAAAATAATGCGTAATGGTTTAGCAATATGGTGGGCGCATCTTTTCAACACTATGGGAGATAAGCTATCCGGACCTTGTCCCTTATTAATATCAAGGCTGATCAACTTACTATAAACCTCAGAATTTAATATGGTGATATTAGATAAATGCAACGAAGGTTGGTCAAACTCACTAAGACTATTGTTAAAGTTATGGGTCTGGTTATCAATGAATACAGATTTGAAAAAATTACAAAAAAGGTTGGCAATGGTTTCAGGATCACATGAAAAAGTGTCATCTAAGTGCATATTGCTAGGGTAATTGTTCGATGTTTTCAGATTATTTACATAAGAAAAAAAAGGTTTGATATTAGTATTTATGGAATCCTCTATATTTTTAAGGTATAAAGTGTGATCTCTTTTGTGGGCTTCCTTAAATTTAGCTCGATAGCTAGAGTACACGGAGTAATCGCATGAGTTGTGGTATTTCTTCCAGAGTTTCCAAAATTTACTTCTCATCTTCGCGATAGTTATGGTTGACTGTGAATACCACGGTGGAAAATGGGAAGATTTGGGAGACTTTTTAGGGGTGTTTTCGTCAATGATTGTAAAAAGAGTTCCATAAAAAACTTCCACTGCGCTGTTTACATCTCTATCTCCAAGAAGCTCTACCCAATCTATTTTGCTAAGTTTGAGATTGATTTGGTCAAAATTTGCCTTTCGAAAATTATATTTCATCGCAGAGCTCACTCCCAAACGGTTTTCCTCAACAGCCATTGGAATGCCTACCAACAGTTATGGATGGTATCCATCCTCAGGCACCAATGGAAAATCGCTCTTCTCCACATCACAAGCCATATCAGACAAGACCAGGTCCAATATCGAGGCACTCTTATTTAGAATAGGGTTATATTGCTCAATATTCATGAAGCGCATTGTTTCCAAAAGTGTCTGGACCAGAGGACCCCGACGTGCACCGACAGCATTCATATGACCAATGTCGTTTTTCAACCAATGTACAGTGGGAATATTGTAGTCACCGATGATACATAAATGAGTCCCATGCCCCGTCTCCGTAAACGCGTCTGATATTTTACCAAAATGCTGCTCGTAGTCACTAAGGGGCGTAGCCGGTGGAAAATAAACTACTCCCAATACAAGACCATGCGATGAACGGTCCGCGCCACCACACCCGGCAGTCAATGAAAGTCTGACAAAAAGATTCTCACCTGAGGTTTTCCAGCATGGTTCACGGAGAGATTTAAAGGAACGTGATATCGCCATCAGTACACCACCACCATCACACTTGTTCGAGGTTTGAAAGTCTCTACCTTTGCGATAGATAATATAGTCATCTCCAAAAAGCTCACCGTCAAGAATACTGTTGTTGATCCAAGTTTTGGTGAGTACTATTATGTCATAGCCACTAGCTAGTACATTAGATCGAAATATGCTGGTTTTACTCCTCAACCCTCTACAATTTTGATAAAAGACTTTTAATGTGCCCGTTAAAGACCAATAAGCAGAAGATTTAAGGTGATAACACGTCCGCCCGCGCCCTTCAGCAGTCTCAGCATGTGCAGCAAACTGTTAGGTCTCTCTACAAACAAACAGAAATAATGAAAGAAGGAAAAGAAAAGGTAAAAGGGAATAGTGACACTGATAACATAAATAAAATAAATAAAAAGTTAAAAATAGAAAATTAAACAATTTTGTCCAAGTCCCTGTGTGAAGCTATATTCAAGACGGGTTCGTTCACCTCTCTTCTGACATATTATATTCTCGCGTTTTTTACCCATGTGAATTTCCAGCCTCTGGATTTGGATTTTGTACGAGCATCTTTGAACAGCAACTTGGTTCTCAATGTTAGGTGTTCCGATATATATATTTTTCTGCCCTTGTCTTAGATCCCAATATCTTCTGTCAGCAGTCCACGTTTCGCTTTTGCTCCAGCTAAAAGAGCGTCCCGTAACTTTTGTTGGGAAAATTTAATTACTATGTTTTTTGGACGATCCTTGGTAGCCGAGCCGTGTGCAACTCTATGAACAGCAGCGACGTCATTTTGAGCAATAGGAATCCCAATTTTATTTGCTAAAGCTGTTACTATATTTAATAGGTTTTCTCCTTTGTGTTCTGTGATGTTCTGAACTTCTACGTTGCAGCGTCTTGCTCGTTGTTCCATGTCATTTAAACGCTGTTCCATATCAAAATTTTGTTGTTCTAGAACATTTACACGGGTTTGAGCAATCTGGCAGTCACTTTTGAGGACTTCATAATTACGCATGACGTCGTCAAACTTTTTTATGGTGCCCTCGAACTCCTCCACCTTTTTTTTGCAAAAATTGTTTAGGAAGCATTATTTAGAGTGCATTTTGGTTATTTTAAATCTAGATCAATAAAAAAAGACATCAGCGGTTTGCGAATTTTTCATGAAGTAGGTCTTCTCTCGACCATGTGGAGGATTTAAGTAGAACAGAGAGTTGGCTCACACCTTTGCATAAGATAGGAGGGTTGGCCCGACCATATTTATAACATAATAGTCAAAATAAAACTGAAACCTTCTAATAATTGAATAAATAAAATGAGTATCGACATTTTATAAGTTTTTGAATTTCCGTTGAAAGGCGGGTGGGTATTCATAAGACACCCCCTTTTAAAGTGGCAGTTACGTAAAGTTTGTGTGGGCGAAATAATTATAAAAAAAATATTAAAAAGAAAAAAGATGGAAAAAATAAATATATAGGTATAAGTATATATTTGGGAAAGTGTCAAGTTATGGGATTTTAAATTTTATTATTTTTAAGCTTTTTATTTAGGAAATGTGAGTGTATTAGTATGAATGAGTTATATTGTGTGCGCGAGATTGTGAGTTTTTCTTTGTTTGCTTCGTATGCTACTGCTGAAGTGTTTGGATGTAAGACTGTTTAAATGTTGTTAATAATTGCATATACCTATGCATTTTTGTACATGTCTTTCATCTGTAGGTTTACTCTTGACAAAATATAAACACGATCTTAATCTTAGTCAAAAAAACGTGCATACCAATCTCACAGTAGCGGTAGCGCTGTATTTTTGACCGCAGGTCCTTCGCACGTCGTATGATTAAGATCAAGACTAGATTAAGATCGTATTTAGATTGAAAGAGTAACCCTGCTGCTTTGTTATATCAAATAAAAAATAAGAAATATGACACCCATCCTGAATGTTAATTGGCACAAAGAGGGTGTTTGCGTAATATTTTCATTATGTGACTTGAATTTATATTTGTTATGTATGAATGAATGACTTTATACACCTTTCAGTTATCTTTACTGACAGTTTCAGTTAAATAGGGTGGATAAAAGTCTCAAAAACACGAATTTTGACAGCATACAGTGAGGTCGAACCTCACACCTCATGTGCACGACACACCTCCAGGCTGTCGATGAATTAATTTAATACAATATGTTTGAAATTTATTATGGAAAGAGAACTATCACCCATTATTTTCTCGTCTTTGTATCTAAAAGGTGATACGAGTATTATTATTATCAAAGTTTGTATTAAGTAAATTTAAAAATTTCATTACGACAAGATTAACAGCTGTTCTTATCCACAATACAAGGTTTCATACGGCACAATTTGCTGTCATAAAGTAGAACAAAGCATTTTTATATGTAATTCAAGAGATGATCGGCACTACTATAAGTACTGTCTATGTACATACTATCAAGATGTTATCATTATTAATACACTTTTTTTTTCTTGCTACGCAACACAGAGCTTTAATTTTACAAGTTATTTACGAATTAATATTTAGCATCTACCAATTTATAAAAAAAGTTCGTCACCAAAAGCGAATAATTCGCTCACATATCTGTTCATGGTAACAATTTTTTTTCATAAAAGTCACAGTAAAAATATAACAATTTTTGAACAAGGTAGCCATATACGAAAGGTAGGTATCTGTTTCTTCACAATTTGACATATAATACCGTGAATTATGAAATTGGCATGTCATTTATTCTGAAGGTCTTAATTTCTGCTAACTTCTTTCAACGAAGGACAACTTTTAAGCTTGTTAGATGATGTTACGCGAAAGCTTCCCTCACTTGGAATGTTGCGTGAAAGGATATCCCGCAAGGTTTAAATTTATATATCATTAATTTATATATCTGAGATCTGTGTCTTAAAGCAAATACAATAGATTCTCACGCTCAGCAAATACATACATCCATCGATATATTAAACGAGATCAAAGGAAACATCAATTTCTTGCTCAGCTGGTATCACCTACCTGAAAACTATCAGATGAATCAATCTTATACAATATTCAGGAACAAATAAAAGGCAATTCCAGCAGAAACGTCGCCCTTTTTATATATGCTAAGTCCTTTTAACGGCGCCGAAGTAATCATTAATATCATTGAAAATTTAATTCGTCATATTTATCCACCACGAAACACAAAAATATAATGGGTATACCTTCGCAAAAACATTCTATGTAAATTCTTCTTGAAGCTTCAACTTGAAGAAATTTACAGTTGAAAGCATCGCAATGTTAATCAGTATTTTCTGTGCTCCAATGAACTCAACTAACAATAATATTCTTAGCCAACTAATTTATTCCTAAATAATATATTGAAGAACTTTGATTTGTTTTTTTTTTAGTAGAAACTTTCGGAAGAGTGGTGAAATTATATTAATTTAAACAATCTCTTTTGCAATACATAGCTGAAAAGTACTTACTACTTATACAGGGTAGGATAGACAGAATGATGTTGAGAAAGTCGGTATTGCAATGTATGTTAATAAAGTTCAATTTATCGACCGACGGTTCTTGATGGAAGTTCATATTAATCATTTTTAAAATGAAACACGATATATAGTTATTCCACTATTGACTTTATTTATTTTTGCGAGCCGGCTTTCAAGAGCTTCCGCTCTTATCGTCAGGCAAAAGTAAAGTGAAGCTTGATTACAAGTTAAGTATGTGACAAACAGAAAACAATAAGTAAAAATATAAAGATATGTGTTATTATCATATTTTCTAAAATTATGTATGTTAATATTATTCAGTTATATTGTTAATATGTTTTTGTTAATATTAATTGTTAATTGTTAATATTAATATAAATTGTTAATATTCAGCGATGAGGTTTGCCACCCATCCTGAATGTCTTGATTTTATATTGGCACGAAGAGGACAGTTTGCATGTTTCTTACATGCAGCTGGTCTGCTGGTTACCCCACTTGTGGGATATGCCGTGATGGTATAGTAGTAGTAGTAGTAGTAATATTATTTATTTATTTAACACAATATACCTACGGCGTGAGCCTTTTACATGTTCAACAAAAAGTGTACCTAAGGGACAACAAAAAAAAGCAAAATAATCGCACAGTCATATATACACCACAAAACCACAAGTCAAAATTTATATTAAGATAATATAACAACAATAATAAAAATTTATGTAGAATGATTAAATGTTATGTGTGGTCAGTTCAACTTTATGATGTCGAGGCATGGACCCTCAAGGTTAATACCATTAATCGCTTGGAGGCGATGTAAATGTGGATCCACCGAAGAATGCTAAGAACATATTGGACGGACATGACAAGGGAATATTGAGGGCCGTGGAGGGGTTGGAAAAAGGCGGCTTTCCTGGCTCCAGAACATTCAAATGTGGACTGGAATGAGAGGTGTGGAGGAGCTATTTTGTGCTATCCAGAATAGAAAGGATTTCTCCCAGGTGGTCGTCAACATCGGGGACCCGACAAGACACGTGGAGAAGAAGAAGAATAAAAAATATGTTGATGTGATATTTAATAATGATCTCTTTGTTTATTAGCTTATTCCCATGGAGACTTGAATAGTTTATATTTGCACTAAATTGACAAATTAAAGTAGGTACTGGTAACACAATGGCTTATTAAAACTAAGCGAAATGTCGTATTATTATGTAGGTGAAGGAAGTATGTAAATACATCTACGCTATTCATTTATTATACTCTTATATCATCACGTTATTACCCACCAGTGGGAGAGCTAAATAATTATTTCGATTAATACCATTCGCTGACCATTGGAACTTAGTATTGAGCTTGGTGATTTCAATAACTCCTTTTACACTAGTTAATATCACTACAGGTCCTATTTATTAGTGTAACTATCTATCAGTCAATGGGATATTTAATGGGTATTTCCTTTGTATAAATATAGAAATATAAGTATTTCCTTTGCCTAGCCATTTCAATGTACTGTTGCATCAAACTTTATAAACTTTTGTAGTAACATAACATAATTTACGAGTATATAAAACAGCATACATTTGGCAGCAACTGCTATAGAATACCGAGGATCAAATCTGAACGAGTCGGGTCTATTTGGTGTGATTACATTTGAGGTCAAAGCATTTGGACAATCGATCACTCGCTTTAGAAGCGAAATGGATAATATTATGGAAAACTACTCAATCATTTGATGTTAATTGAACAAAAAACTTTAAAAATAAACAGTTATAGAATAATTAATCATCATTTATTATTTTCATGAATAAATAAAGACAAGTGACATTATTATATTTATGTGAGCTGAAATACGTGGTTTTGAGTCGCCAAAGATTGTAAAATTTTAACTATTTATATAAAATTCTATACAAAATACCTAATAGTTATTGCAAAATGTGAAATTACTTACAATACTTACAGAGAGTTTAATATTTCACAAAACAGAGTTATCTTTCAATAAATAATATCGTTGGTCTTATTTGCACGGCGCAGCCATATCCAGCCAAAGTGACATATCTACGTCAAGAGTATGATAATTTTTTTTTTAATTTTATTTGTAAGTCTTAATTTCGGTCTGTAACAATCAACATTTTTATATATATATCGTAAAACTAATAACTATGTGTCTATATGTAGTAATTTTTCATCATTTTATCAGACTATTTGGCGTGTTTTCTTATATATTTTGACCTAAAAACACTCCAAGTGTCATATTTGTATGAAAAAATTCTTTTCTTATTTATTTGTTAGTCTTAATTTCGATCTGCAACAATCAACCTTTATGTATCTATACCGTAAAACTAATAAATATGTGTAGATAAAATGTAAACCTTTTGAACAAAATGTATATAAATTAAATATTATTATTCAACGAGAAGGTATGTTTATATTTTACTGTTTAAATACACCATTTTATCAAATACGAAATAATATTATAAATTTTATTATGTTGAAATTTGTTTAATGCAGAAGGATTTGTCCGGGAGGAGTTCATTAGGTGAAGCGGTAGCACATCTTTGTTGCGAATCTGTGAATATGTGGGAACGAAACCACATTTCGAAACGAAAATGTAAGCGTGAATATATGTATAGCAACGTTAAACAAAACCGCTATTCATGCCAATAATAGTGCTCATTAATTAAAGATGTATTAAATTTTAGTTGTGTTCATGACTACAAATACCTTACACACAGTGGCGGGTTCATATTGGGTATGCATGTAGGCAACGACAACAGTGAAAAACCGTAACTTGGTTGCAGGCCCAACTCTACAGCTTCCTCTCATCATCATCATCATCATCGCCCTCAACGCTCCTCTCGGGAGCACAGGGCAGAAATCAGCCTCCTCCATTCAGAGCGTCTCTCTATCTTCCAGGTTCCACGAGAACACAAATGCTGCATAAGATGTAACACGTGAAAATAGTTTTAGAAATCATCAGAATTTATTAATGCCCAAGAATGAATTGAAGTTTTCAACAAGTACGTTTGGCGGGAAATTCAATTTCATTAAAACTTACTTGAAAACTTTTTAATTAACTTGAAACTTTTCTATATTTTTTTACTTTTGTATTTTTTTTTAAGAAGAAATATCTGGGTTTTGTTTGTTATAAACCCAAAAACAACCTTATATACCTTTTAAAGAAAGCTACTCAAAGCTTGTGTCGTGAAAGAAGAGTTTGCCGGCACCTGGTATTGAACCACGGGCCCCTTGTTCACGAGGCCGAGATTCTACCTCCTGGCAACTGACAAATTCGTGCTTTTTGTTTTAAATTGAAATGAATATATGATTTTAGCGTAAAGTTTGAATTAATTTTCATTTGAATTCTAGTTCTTTGCTTTTTCTTTATTTTTAATTTTCGGGAGTGCAGTCCTTTTTCGCAAGCATGAAAAGCACGCCACTGCTTTTTCGACAAAAGTGATGAACCATAATATAGTTTTGGTGTAAATTATTATTAATCTGGCAGCAGCACGTGTATTCAATCCGTCGAAAAATCACTACATATACATATGTAGTGATATTCTCGGCACTGCATATTATTCTACTATTATTATTCTACCATCACACCGTGTCCCAGGTGGGGTAAGCAGTGAGAGCGGAACGCCATGTTGATCTATCCTTACATACGTCTTTCATCCAGTTTCTCATATATGCACGCCGATTCCTCTTTCTTAACACGCGACCGTCCTTGAGAATTTGATCCACGTGGTCAAGCCACGTCGTTCTTGGATGTCTACGCTTTCTAACACCCCATCTTTCAGATAAATACACCCTTTTCGTCATTCTGCATCATCCATGCGTTCCACATGTCCAAACCATCGCAACTTATTTATACGCATTCTATAAACAACACTCTTCTCACATCCACTCATTCTCCTGATATCCTCATATTTCACTCTATCACGCAATGTTTTACCAACCATTCTTCTCAGTGATCGCATCTCCGCACCATTTATTCCACTCTCGTCCTTCTTCACCAACGTCCAAGTTTCGCTTGCATACATAAGTGTCGGTACAAGAATGGCGTTGTGTACCAGCATTTAAGCCATGTTCGACAGATTGATACTGCTTACAATATTATTCTAAATATGTTGTATTTTATACTTTATATTATAATGATGGGCAAAATATTAATAAATTAGAAGGAATTGAATTACGAATATCACTATGTTTTATGAGGCTATTATTTGCTGGGATCTCCCACTGAATCGTTCGCAATATCCATTAAAAATGTTTCTTAAACAGTATCCAAAAATAATTGTATCTACTGACACATCATGATAAACTTATCTATTTCTATCTTTTAATTAATTAATTTAATAGATTTGAAACTTGGACACTTAAGGTTAACACAATGAATCGGTTGGAGGCATTCGAGATGTGGATTCATCGAAGAATGCTTCGAATACCGTGGACAGACTTGGTGTCCAATACAGAAGTACTACGCAGAGGACATACAAATAGAGAGCTCCTGACAAATATTAAGGTTCGTAAAGTCTCATATTTGGGCCACATCCTGCGAGGCGATAAGTATAGGCTTCTGCAGTTGATAATAGAAGGCAAGATTGAGGGACGTCGAGGAGTGGGAAGGAGGCAGATGTCTTGGCTGCGGAATATACGGCAATGGACTGGAATAACACGGATGGGAGAGCTGGTCCGCACAGCACGAGACAGGGAAGCATTCTCCAGAGTGATCGCCAACGTCGGGGGGACCTGATATGGCACTCATAGAAGAAGAAGAATAGATTTAAGAATTAAATGTTGGAATGTTTTGATTTATAATTGTTTGTTTGCATGTATATGAATCACAATTGGCGCAGAGACGCTTTGAATGGAGCATAGGGCTGGTTTCTGCCCTATGCTCCCGAGAGGAGCGTTGAGGGTGATGAAATTAATGAAATGAATTTGTATTCGTTCGAGTTCGTCGATTTAAAATTCGTCGGTAGCCTGGAGGTAGAGTCTCGGCCTCGTGAACAGGGGGTCCGTGGTTCGATACTAGGTGTCGGCAAACTGCCCTTTCACGACACAAGCTTTTAGTAGCTTACTATGAAAGATGTATATGTAAAGTTGTATCTGAATAAACCCAGATATATCTTTTAAAAAAAATGTGAAACTCTTTCTAAACGGCACTGAAGATGGACTAAGTCCAAAAGACCTCTGCCAAAATAAAATTTATACAGTGAAAGTTACAGTGTTTTAACTTAATCATTTTAATATTTTTGAAACTGTTTTGTATATTGTGAACTTTAATTGACGCAAAGGTAACAACTGTCATGTCAGTCATTATTGGTTTTATCTTTAATCATAAAAAAAAAATAAACAGAGAGAACGGAACGCCATATTAATCTGTGCTTACAAGTATTTTTTCGCTTCTTCCATTTTGATTCAATTTCTCATACAAACACGCCGATAACTCTTACTAAACACGCGGCCATCGATTAGCATTTTATCGATAACTTTTCTATTTTTGAAGAGGTAACACTATGAAAGCTCATTTTTAAAATTTAGGTAATAAAAATATAACACTGTATAACTTTCACTATTTAATATTTTGCTTAAAAGCTTTTCGGACATACGTCCATCTTCAGTAATAAATATCTTACTGAAGATGGACGTATGTCCGAAAAGCTTTTAAGCAAAATATTAAATAGTGAAAGTTATACAGTGTTATATTTTTATTACCTAAATTTTATTTTATCGATGTAATCAACTCACGTATCTCTCAGATTTTTACTCTTTCTTACATTCCTACTCTCTTTTGGATAGTTTAACATCGTCTTTGTCATCCATTTATTCCACATGCCAAACCATCGCAATTTATGTCAATGCATTCTATCCAGAATACTCCGCTCGTATCTGCTCAATCTCCTGATATCTTCATTTTATCATAACAATAGCATCTTCATAGCATTTATTCCACTATAATCCTTTTTCAACTTGCGTTTCGCTTGCATGCATAGTGCTGATATTACAATGGTATTGTGCATCAGCATTTTTCGATAGCAATCAATCGAATCGTCCACCATTTTTATTAAATCACTGGCCACTTTTCTTCTTTCGATGTCCCTATCCTATTCGAAATCACAAATGCGATGAACCTATCTCTTGATATTTTCTGTAAAAGTATGGTTGCATAAATTATAAAAATTTATTAATTTATTTTTTATTTATTAACCTTTCGTCGCTCGCAAACAAATCTCACAGAGAAACATGCTCACTCATATTCATCGTCATCACTCATAGACATTTTGATTATCAAATAATTTCGAATAAAATTTAAACTTAGTATTCACATTTTTCCTGATTGTTATACCTACGTGAGTTAAAATATTACTCAATCGACAACTCATCTTTACTATCTGTTGATTCCTCCTTTTATTAAGAAAAAAGGAAAAGTGTTCCGATGCTTACGAATTAGCTTAGGCCAGTTCAAGTATACTTTACCCATTGTATCTGTACCTGAGAGCCATTTTATCTTAAGTAATAAAATGCCATTTTCAAATTCAATTTTGTAATCGATAAGATCTCCACATTTAACTAGTCATAAGCTGTATATAGTATATACAGCTTATTACATAGACCAAATAGCATAGACCCCAAACATTTCTGTACTTAAGACTCACAACTGTTGTGTTATTTCCGTTTTTTTTTCCGAGAATATGGCATTTTTGTCAAAAATGCACTTGATTCCTAATGGCTCTCAGGTACAGGTATGTTCACCAAGCCCACTAATTTCTACTTGAAATAACCATATTAGACATCTTTTGAGCGTACATGTCTACTGACAGCAATATTTACAATTAATATAATGCCATCTGTAAGTATACCCGAAATAATCATGGAACCGTTTTCGCAAAATTGCAATGGAGTTGAAGGTATGCGGATGATGAGGTTCATTAATAAAACTTGCATAGAGCTGCCACATAATGATAGGTAAGTAATATTTACATGATTTAATGTTTTCATGTCTCTTTTTTTATGATTTTCACATATTATTCTTAAAACCCTTATTTAATTAATATTTTGTAATATGATATAGGGAACCAAACAAACAATGAGAAAACGATAAAGTAAAGAGATATCCATTTGAATCGTGTATTTCAGAAACCCCAAAACTCCCATTTTTTCGAATTTCACTTTTTTGCAGAATTTAATTGTTAATGGGTAGACACATGTTATAGTGAAGAGAAACATCAAAAATTCATCAATTCAATACAACAAATAAACCGCCAAAAATTTCATGTATTGCAGAAACACCAAAAATCCGGGAGTTGTGGTGTTTCTGCAATACACTCTGAATATACGATAGTGAAACACTGGGAAAATCAATGGAAAAAAAAATATTTCAAGAGATCAAAAGCTTAGCTTTCAAATATCTCAGTTTCGCCACTTTATCCATTCTTGGGAACATGAAGGTGTTGTCATAAAAAAAAACTTTATTGATGGTTTCCAAGATCACTCTTTTAGGCTACGCAATAGTAATAGAGATATTATTCGTTTTCCCTCAAAAACAGCATACACTGAGAAAAATACTAACGAAATTTCACAACGAATCATTGGTAGGTACGTACTATCAGATTAGGACCAGAGATCGTACAAACGATTCATTAGTACGAATCTATAATATAAACTCTTCGCAAACAAGTTGTTGGTAAATTTACCAATGATTTGTTTGCGAAGAGTGAATATTATAGATTTATACCAATGAATCGTATGTATGATATCTGGTCCAAATCTGATAGTACCGTACTAATGATTCGTTTAGTATTTTTCCAAGTGTACACACAAGGCTGTATACCAATAAATACGTTGAAAATGCAGGACATAAAAAAACTTGAAAAGTATATTCCCGATGAGGAGGGAATTTCAGCATTTTACACAGAATTTTTTAATTGGCTGACATGTGACCCCAATAAAGATGCTAGCCCAGATGAAGATTAATTTTTATTATTGTTATTTTAATTTGAAATTTTTTTTTATATAAAAACAGATTTTTTTTACTTTTATGTTCACCCATAAATACGTGTATTGCAGAAACACCAAAAATCCAACAATTTCAAAACTTAAAAAATAAATAAAGAAACTTAAATGTGTTTCATTTTTTACTCTTATCGTATCCGTTAGCATTAAAACTATATTTCTCTCTCATACACAAAAATACGTTTCCCACAAAAAAATTGCAGTATTCACTTTTTTTCGATTTCCCAATAAATTGATTCTATGGAGTTTTGGGCTTTCTGAAATACACGATTCATTTTGTAATATTGTGTTGTAAATGTTGCATGGAGAACGTACAATTATTTTGCAATTTTCGCTAAAACATTGTGATATTAATTATGTTTGGTAGATTAATCATTACAATTTGACGAAAATTGCTATTTTTTTTATGCTAAACGTATCAGTTACAAATTTAGAAAAATGTTTTACACAATATAATGGCTGTTACATTGTTCACTGAATGCATAATTAAAAATGTATCTACAAAAATAATTTTTACAATTATTATTTCTTTTACGTATAAATTAAAACAAAAGATATTAGATTTTTATTTAATTATTCGAAAAAAATGCAATAAAGATTTTATTCATCTTTTATTCATGAGAGGCACGATTTTCTCTTTAATTCTGATATTATTGGGAGGAGTGTGGGGAAAATATTCCGAAGTTTATTACCGTTACAAGCCAACGAATTCAGAAAATAAATTGCGATATCTAGGATTCGCTGCAAAAAATGGTTAGTAAAACGTTGCGTGATGGACTGAAGAATGAAGATATTAGAACAAATAGCGGATGCACGTAAATAAGTTACGATGGTTTGGACATATCGAACGAATCACTGAGGAAAGGATGACAAAGAGAATATACTTGTGTGAAGTACAGGGTGTGAGCACGAAAAGTGACAAAATTGATCAAAAGGGTGATCAAACTTTCAAGGACAGTTGAATTAGAGGAATCGACGTGCTTGTATGAAAAATTGTAAACGAAAGTTGTGTGTAACTATAGATCTATTATGTCGATCCATATAGATCTATATTTCTCTCTGCCTAACCCACTCGGGACACGTTGTGAGAGTAGAGCATAGTATAGTAGTTCAATACAATAAATATGATATACAATATTTGACAATATTATAAATAATATGGAAAATTTTACTGTTCTTTTTTATCTCCCCGGACAACACCAGGTACTGGTATTAAGAATTTAAAATGTATTATTTATATAAATCCTAGCTGACCCGGCAAACGTTGTTTTGCCATATACATTATTTACTTGCCAAATACATTATAATTATATCGACCGGAGTTCAAAATGATTGAATTACTAATAGGTATCGCTATTTAAAAATAGGGGTTGATGGAAGGATGGTGAAAATTTAGGGCTGTATGTATTTTAAATGGCTCACCATAAAAAAATAAAACTACAATAAAAAAATCGGGGTCGACCACCCTTAACTTTTAGGAGTATGAAAAAACGATGTTGGCCGATTCTCAGACCTACCTGACTAGCACACTAAATTTCATCAAAATCAGTCCAGCCGTTTCGCGGGAGTATGATAACAAACACCGTGACACGAGAATTTTATATGCTAGATAAATATTTTATAGAAATTTGATAAGCTTGTTTTTCCCTTTTTTCCAAAATAGATTTATTAGGTACTTAAAAGTACTTTCACTGAATACTCACAGCGTTAACACCGGACACCCTTTAACAATATTTATCATTGTTTAATTTCAATTCACTGGTGAAATAGGTACCTATATTACGTAGAATTTATTTAAAAGTTGAAACAAAATACCATTTCAATGAACAATGTAATGTCGCAGAAGAGCCGCAAAATCAAACATGTCAAATGAAACCATTTTATTTTATTTATTTGAAGCATATTATAATTATTATACAACAGGTCCATCGAACATATTAATACATAGCAAGTAATATTTTAAAGACGGAAATGCGATCTTTTATAGACTTAATTAGTTATTCACTGAGTCACACATTGGGTTATAGGTTCCCAGTTCCTCAGTTCAGTTCCCAGTTTGTAAAAAAAACGCATTATGTCATAACAGCATATTCCATCATCTGAGTTTGAAAAGCAACCTCTGATTGGCAAGAATTAACTCCCTTGGTGGAAATTTATCATTATCCAAACTCAAATATGTAAAAAATCCCTTATGTTATTTTTATCTCCTATCTACCAAAATAAAGTGTAAACAAACCTATTCCAGTTATGACAGATGAGATTTTAGAATGAAAATATAGATAAAAACATTCTCATTCAATTATTTTTATTGAGGAACATTTATAATTAACACAAGGTTTAACAATCTAATATATAAAAGGAAGTCGTGTGTGTTACAACACTTATAACTCAAGAATGGCTGTACCGATTTGAATGATCTCTGATTTGTTGGATTCTTCTCCGCCCGGAATAAACTATAGGCTATTAAAACATCTTACAAATTCACGGGAAGAAAAAATATGAAGAAAATTATTTACGCCATACATTTTTAATTTCAAAAATAAAAACAATATGGAGAGTTATTGCGCTGTTAGCGCCCCCACGTCGCCTGTTGCATTGTGCTAAAATAATCCGTAGGTTCTGCTATATTAAGAACCAAATTACTATAACTAATATGAACGAAATGTGTACTAATATTTGTTTACTATAATTCGGTAGTTACATGGCAATAGGTTGTATCTCACTAAAACATAATTTTACAGGAGAGCAAAAACAAAGTTTGCAAAAGAGATATTTCAGCCAAATTTCGAGAAAAATTATATATCAAAATCAAGGTAATTATTATTTCTACAAGATAGATGTAACATTCTCTTAATAATTTCTTCTACAAGATGTATGTAACATTCACTAAATAATTTCTTGCAGTTTAAAAATATTTGAGTTTTTTTGCCATGTTGATGAAAACAATCTTTCTACATGTCAATAAGTTACGTCTTTTCTCTCTTTATTCAGACTATAAAGAGGCATATCCTTTTGCCACATCAAATATTACACTATTTTGAGCATTTTATGGAACAAACTTGAAAACGCAAAAAATGCGAGATACAACCTATTGCCATGTAACTACCGAATTATTCGACTAATATTTATGTATCGATAGATCTTCTGTCACATAAATGTGGACGTGCACAGATTATATTTGAAATTGTATTTTATTTTTGCAGATGGAAAATTATTATTGAACCAAAAATTGTGCTATTAAAGATGAAAATAAGAATGTGTTCATGTAGGTAGTTCTGATGCAAGATTGTGTAGTAAAATTTGCAGACAGAGAAGAAAAATAACGAAGAAAATTATTTACGCCATACATTTTTAATTTCAATAAAAAATGCAATATGGAGAATTATACAAAATCAACAATGAAGTTTTTTTTATAGATTGGCCTATTTATATGATAATTTTTCTATACATTCTCAAATAAGAATCGTTATCCATACAATTTAACATCTGTAGTTCTGATATTTCAATTTTTAAAAAATCATGGAAAGAATTTTTATAAATTTTAAATGAATAGGTAAAATCTACCTGAAAAAAAATTAGTACCTACATAATTATATTACGTAGGTACTGCAGATAATTTATAAACAAATCTGAGTTACATAAGTAGGTATAATTGTTCAACATAAATTGTTCATGTCGGCCGGTGTGGCGCGGAGCTTTTTCCTTTGAGTCACGAGGTCTCGGGTTCGATTCCCGGACAGGGCAAAGTGAAGAATGACCTTTTTCAAATTGTCCTGGGTCTGGGTGTTACGTATATAGTGCATTGCATATGTGTGTATCGTCGCGTTAGTACCCATAATCAAGATTCATCTAAGTTTGGAACTAGCTCGATGTGTGTGAATTGTCTATGTAAAAAAAAATGAATGTAACTTTCGCAGTTTAGCGGCCCCACCCGTTGTCGAGTACTTTTTTCCATAGAAAGGGTAATATTTTTGAAACTTGAGGAAATTGTTGCCATATGTAGAATTATTTTAATTTGCCGGCAAAAAAAATCCACTTCGAAAATTAATTTCCTAAAATTCCGTACATATTACTTGTAGCATGATATTATTATTGGTGGTTTAATTTTTCTTATCAGCCACATTTCGCCTTATGGCAACACCGCAATGAGTTGTCAGAAGTCAAACGCGTTATTGTTACAAAGTCGGAGAAATAAAATACTGACCGGCAGAAAACATGTGAAGAGTTCACTTTTTAAGAGGACTCCGGGACAGTTGGAAGACATACGTCTTCGGTTAGGAAATTTTCTTTGGTGTCACCTCGTGGCGACCAAATATAAGTGAACCAATGTCTTGTAATTAGAACATCTGATCGGGAATAACCTCAAAGGAGGATGGAGATGATTACGTGTAAATAAAGGCAGTGAAAATTATATAAATTGTGGGACCCGGACACTCGTATATAACCGCAGATATCGTGGTAAGTCTCTTAAGGCTATATTTTAGATAAATCACAATATTAACTTAAATTCAATACAGATGAAAAGTGTTCTGTCAGTGTCTAATAATTATGATGATAATTGCCAACAGAGGCGGTTCTAGTTCCCGGGTCGCAAATTGAGCTGGACGAGTCGCCTGCTTATCCGTATCGACGGAACCTTACAGAAGGGGATCGTGAGCGCCTGGCACCCGTGACGAAAGATCGGATGGTTTGATAGTATGGACGGCCGTCGATGGAGGCTACCCCGTCCGCAATGTAATGCAACAAAGATCCAATAAAAGGAAAACGTTTGTATCTGAACATCCTGTGTATTCATCAGCCTTGTGCCCTAACCAACCAATCCACGACCTCTGAAGACACATGCAGTGAGCTAGCCGAGACAGGAGAGGAAATACGCTACATTAAATGGCGCCCAAGCTTCTTACATACATATTCCAGTAATGTCGGCGTATTCTTACAACACGGGGTTGTTATGGAGCACATGGCAAAGAAGGATTGAAAAGGATTTTTTTCTGTGGGTTTGAATAACATACAATGGGGGTAGACAATTTTTTCCAATTGTCACGGAGTCAAATTTTAGTAGCTTAAGTGTTCTAAATGATTTTATCTGTTTTTATATTTGTGTCAGGCATCACATGCACATGTACATATATAGCAAAAATCAAATTAAATTGAAAATATAAATTGTCACAAAATAAGAGAAAAAAATACACCCATACCTAGCGGTGTAACAAAAATAATCATACCAAGAAGAAAAATTAATTATAAATGTATTAATATAATACTTTATGTGTTACAGAGAAATTGAACATTACTACATCAAGGGTATAGGTAACAAAGGAAATTTGAATTGATTTTGTCAAATTGCAAGGTAATTGCTATTTTCATAAGTACTTATTTTTGGTGAATTATTTAAAAAAAAATCAACGAACTGATAAACGATTCACAAACCTATGTTCTCTTCTCAATGATTCAAAACTTGTAAATGAAACAATCAATCAATCAATAGCAGAAATGTCAACACCACAGCCTTCGACGAGCACTACAAAAACACCAGTACAAAATTACAATGAGTGTAACCAAGTTTGCAATGTAGTAAAAAGAGAAACGGAAGGAAATAAAAATCATTCATACAGAAATAAACCAATTTTTAATAATCAACTTAGAAATACAAAACAAAATGGAAAATTTACATATTACAACCGTAGCAATACTAATTTCATTAAAGAAAACGATTTTTCAAACACACCGACTCACTATTCTTGTTTTTACTGTGGAAAGCCTGGACATTTCCAAAAAAATTGTTTTTTAAAATATCGTCAAAGCCAATTTCAAAATAAAACTAATAACAATAACTCAAATGAAAAATATCGTAATAATGACAATAATATCTCACAAAATAGACAGAGACAGTTTGACACTAGCCGACAAAAAAACGAGTAGTCAGTCAACCTTCTCAAGAGACCAGAACCAGCGAATGGAATGGTTGGCTGAAATACGTAGGCCTCTTTTATAAAACATATCAGTTAGCACCACTTATATTTGCAAAACAGGGCGATAAGCGCCCATACTTGGAAGTAGAAATAGATAATGAATTGTTCTCAGGTTTACTAGACTCAGGTGCTTCAATCTCTGCGATAAGTAGAAACATGGGTGAATATTTCATCGCAAGAGGACATAAACCAAACCCAACAGGCTACACAATTTCGGCAGCAAATGGAAATAAGCTGAATGTATTAGGTATATTAAATATTAATATATCATGTAATTCTCAATCTCATGCCATACCTCTATATATTCTAGATGGACTCCAACAGGATATAATTTTGGGGATAGATTTTTGGGATACATTTCAGATTGCACCAGAATTAATCAATCAAATACGTTATACTAATACACAAGATACGAGTATAAATGAATTAGGAAAAATTTCAGGAAAACATACATTAACTCCGGAACAACAACGCCGATTAGAATTATTAGAACAGGAATTTAGAAATATTTCCTATGAGAAGAACGGATTAGGATGTACGAACTTAGTAGAACATACAATAGTTACTACAGGCCCCCCGATCAAACAAAAATATTACAATCTCAGCCCCGCAAGACAAAGCTTGGTCGAGAAGGAAGTTCGAGAGATGGTACGTCTGGGAGTCATAGAGGAATCGGACAGTTCATGGAGCTCGCCAATAGTTATCGTAGAGAAAAAAGATGGATCTCCGAGGTTTTGTCTGGACTCTAGAAAATTAAATGCTGTAACAAAATCAGACACATACCCTATGCCGAACATAAATCACATTTTATCAAATTTAAGAAATGCAAAATATATCTCATCGATCGATTTATCAAAATCATATTGGCAAATTAAATTAGATCAATCATCAAAAGAAAAAACAGCTTTTGCGGTCCCAAGCATGGGACTTTTTCACTTTTGTAGGTTACCATTTGGAGCCAAAAATTCAGGAGCAGTCCTCCAACGATTAATGGACAAACTGTTCGGCCCTCAATTCGACAAAAATGTTTTTTGTTACGTAGATGACTTAATTGTCATTAGCTCGGATTTCGATTCGCATATCAGCTTACTAAAAAAGGTAAAAGACACATTGCAAAAAGCAGGGTTGACGGTTAAGTTGTCTAAGTGTGAGTTTTGCAGAAGTCAATTAAAATATCTAGGGTACCTTATTGACAAAAACGGATTACGACCAGACCCAAGCAAGGTGGAATCGATCGCTAACTTCCCAGCTCCAAAAAACTTGAAACAACTACGTATGTTCCTAGGAATGGTAGGTTTTTATAGAAGAAGCATTAGAAACTGTAGCGAGATCTCAGCTCCGTTAAACAAACTATTAAGAGTAAAAAGAGGTGAGAAAAAATTTATATGGAACAACTCCGCGGAAGAAGCTTTCACAAAGCTTAAAAATTCATTAATAACGGCACCGGTATTAGTGTGTCCAGATTTTAATAAACCTTTTTTACTCCACACCGATGCTAGTCAGCATCAGATCGGAGCAGCCCTTCATCAGGATTTTAACGGAGAAGAAAAAGCCATTGCATTTTTCTCAAGAACCCTATCAAAAACCGAACAAAACTATTCTGTTTCAGAAAGAGAATTGCTAGCCATTTTGGAATCTATAGAATTTTTCAGACCATACATTGAAGGAATGAAATTCAAAGTAATAACAGACCATGCAGCTCTACGGTTTTTGACAAAAATATCAAATCCAACAGGTCGCCTAGCAAGATGGTCAATGCGACTTTCTCAATTTGACTTCACAGTAGAACATAGAAAGGGAAGTAGCCACAGAGTCCCTGATGCATTGTCACGTATTCCAGCAAAAATCAGTGAGATAAATATGGATTCTAATATAGTTGATCCATGGTATGACAGAGTATTTAACGGCTGTATAGAATCACCAGGTAAATTCATAAACTACAGAGTGGATGAAAACATACTGTATAGGCTAATGAAAGATGACAACCCCCTCACACAGGAATTCAGCTGGAAAGAGGTGCCTAGGCGGGATAACAGAGAATCGATTGTGGAAAATTATCATAACACAGGACATCCAGGTACGTTTAAAACTTTTAAAAACATATCAAGATACTATCACTGGCCACGATTGTTTAATGATGTCAAAAAACATGTAAAGAAGTGCGAAACATGCAAATTATACAAACCTAGTAACCTCCCACCTGCAGGAATTATGAAGAACAGGAAACGTGTAGACCGTCCAGCAAAGATATTAAGCATAGACTTAATCGGACCACTAACAAAATCGTCAACCGGATTCACATTCATTCTATCTGTCGTCGATGTGTTTTCTAAATATTGCTGGCTTTTCCCACTACGTAGAGCAACTTCACAAGAAATAATAAAACACATTGAAAATAAGATATTCCTTCAGGAGGGGGTCCCGCAGGCAATAATTACGGACAACGGTACAAGTTTAAAATCAAATGTCTTTAAGGATTTCATGACCTCTTACGGCGTACAGAAAATATTCTACACAACCTTATATTCACCTATGTGCAATAACATAGAAACTTTTAACAGAACAATAGGCTACACCTTGGCGATATTCGTAGACAATCAACAAAGAAAATGGGACACGTATCTAGATTCAGTACAGTGCACACTAAACAACACAGTAAATTTAGCCACGGGTTATACGCCAAATCTGCTAATGAAAGGTCGCGAAATAATTTTAGATGGACACATTTATGGTAAGGTCGTAGACACCGAAATAAAGTCACCACAAAATTTGCAAAAAGATAGAGAATTATATATAAAAAAGATGGAGGATTTAAGTACACTGTTTAATATTGTCTCGGAAAATCTCTCAGAAGCATACATTAAGAATGCAGATTATTATAATAAGGGTAGATCAAATAGGAATTACGTAGAGGGTGATATAGTTTATCGTAAGAACTTCATACAATCAAACAAATCTCAATATTTCTGCACTAAACTGGCACCACGATTCATAAAATCACGCATAGTAAAAAAGATAAGCGATATAACTTATGTTTTAGAAGATGTAGAAACAAAAGCTATAAATAAATACCATATTAAAGACATATGTAAAATAGAAGATTAAGGGCTGAATGAATATTTAATTTTGTTGTATGTTTGTGAAAGCCGTGGAGAATCCGGTAAAGAATTGATCTCCCACTCTTTCACGCAAGTTTTCGAGTGTCCTGTAAAAGGCAGGTGTTCGAAAAAAATAAAGACATATTACATCTTAAAAATTCTGGGATGGGACGTGTCACCCATCATGAGTGTCTTGGGTTTTCATTGACACATTGAGGACGGCCTACATGCTTGGTACATGTGGCTAGTCTGCTGGCTTCCCCACCCGTGGGTAAAGCTGTCTTAGTTTAATAATATATAATTTGTAAATATAATTTTAAGATGCATGTTGTATATATGTACATAACATTAGTTAATGTCAATGGAACATCATGTAATCCCTCGGATAAAGGAGTGCGCCGTTGGTATATGGAACTTGGGAAGATCCATACCATACACGGATGATGTTTTTTTTGTAAAATATAAATTATTTACAATAATATATCATAAATAAAAGTATAGTTTTGTTATAAATACAAATATTAAAAAAAAAAAAAGAGAAGGTAAATTGAAAATTAAAACAAGCATATATTTATTTAAAAAAAAAAAAAATTATAATGACTATATGTGTTGAACAAAAATTTACAAGATTAGAAGGATTAAGGCATCTGGCATGAGGAACAAATCTATCACACATTAATTGATATGTCATAATACAAGAGGAGAAGAATGTGAGATTATAGTTGTATGGATAGTTGAAAGTAGAAGGTGGCCACATTGAATGAGGAAGAATGAATGTGAGAGAGAAAGTAAAAAATGAAAGTAAAAAAGGAAGATGAAGAAATGAATTTGAATGAAAATATGCAAACATCACACAGTGATATGCTCACCATGCCAGATCGAACAGTCCTTTGCGTATTTGAATATTGTAGGAAAGCGATATAATTATATGTGTAAATTTCAGAAAGGAAAATAAATACAAAGAAAAACCTTCTTTGGGGTACCTCTTAATAGAGTGACCATGAATACACACATAATTTACACAGAAACTGTGGAGAGAACAGTAGTTCCTGTAATGTCAACTCTTTTCAGAGTGACTGGAAGATCGTGTATAGGCGTATAATTAGATAATTAACCGTCTTAGGGTTAAGAATAAGCTTACGTTTTTGGCGGAGAGAAGTAAATTGTTGATTACAAAAATTAACAAGAAAAATAAACCATCGTTATAATTCCTTTAATGTACTCGTAGTACATATATTGCTTTTAAAAGAACCAATTATAATATTAAGTTTTAGGTTAACACAATTACCTTTTAATTAATTAGTATTAAATGTTCAAAACTGGAAAAGGGTCTTGACTTGAGGAAGGGTGTATTGTTTTGTTACCGATGAAAATCATTTTATTTTATTCTAGGAACGTGGCATGCACTGAACATTCCTGACTGAATATGTATATGTGCATGTGTGTAATATTTTAATTATAGTGTGTAAGGATGTATTGAACATATAAAATGTAAACATATAGATTGTGTAAATCAAATATGTGTATTATATAACTTATAAGTATTAACGTTGAACTGGTTATTCAACATATATAGGCCCAACATAGTAATGTTACTATGATTTTTAACATGCATGCGAAATTCATGAAGTAAAAGTTCTAATTAAAATGGTATAATATGAGTTACAATGTATATATAAAATGAAGATATACCTATGATAAAACATAGTACATAAATGTAGGTTATATCTAGCAGTGTTTTTGCAAAGATAAATTTTGTTATTTATTCCCTTCGATTAGGATTAAAACAATTAAATGTATGAATTGTTATTAAGATTTTAAATTAAGCAAGCACACGGATGCATTTAAAGGAAATGTACATACAATATGTACTAAAGTTTTTTTTATTTTCTTAATATGTCACTAGGTTAGGAAAGGAAGGGATAAATTTTTCCCAGAGGAATATATTATCATGCCTTGTTTGCTACCTGGGTGGAAAAATTTCTCGTAGATTTACAATATGAGAGATAATTTTCATCCTTATATTTAACATTTGCAGTTAATAACTCCTTAAAGTTTCAAAGTTTTCTATTTGCATTTTCACATGTTTAGGGTATAAACCTATGTTATTGTTCTTCTGCGTTCCCTTGGATTTAAAAAGTATATAGTTATAAGATATTGTACAAGATATGCCTCGTTATACATCATAGAGCATTGTGAAGCATACGTGCACGTTTCACAATGGTTTATTTTTAGGGGTTTAAAATTTCCACACAAAATCGTGTTCACCCATCCAAATGAAAAAAAAAAAAAAAACACTAAGTGTGGTGGCGTCCATTGAGGTACTGAGAGAGACGGGTTGATGTATAACGACGCATAAAACTGAGTTTATTTAGCATAAGTATGTATATATATATGATGTGATGATGATTTTTTTTTGAATTTGTAAACAGACCATCCGATTTTCTTTTTGCGTGTCAGGTGCATAAACGTTTAGTTGTATCATAATGATAGAGAGAAAAAAAAAAAAAAAGCATTCTGTTTTTTTTTGTTTTTTTTGCTTAGGGGGGGAATTAATGTAGCATGATATTATTATTGGTGGTTTAATTTTTCTTATCAGCCACATTTCGCCTTATGGCAACACCGCAATGAGTTGTCAGAAGTCAAACGCGTTATTGTTACAAAGTCGGAGAAATAAAATACTGACCGGCAGAAAACATGTGAAGAGTTCACTTTTTAAGAGGACTCCGGGACAGTTGGAAGACATACGTCTTCGGTTAGGAAATTTTCTTTGGTGTCACCTCGTGGCGACCAAATATAAGTGAACCAATGTCTTGTAATTAGAACATCTGATCGGGAATAACCTCAAAGGAGGATGGAGATGATTACGTTTAAATAAAGGCAGTGAAAATTATATAAATTGTGGGACCCGGACACTCGTATATAACCGCAGATATCGTGGTAAGTCTCTTAAGGCTATATTTTAGATAAATCACAATATTAACTTAAATTCAATACAGATGAAAAGTGTTCTGTCAGTGTCTAATAATTATGATGATAATTGCCAACAGAGGCGGTTCTAGTTCCCGGGTCGCAAATTGAGCTGGACGAGTCGCCTGCTTATCCGTATCGACGGAACCTTACAGAAGGGGATCGTGAGCGCCTGGCACCCGTGACGAAAGATCGGATGGTTTGATAGTATGGACGGCCGTCGATGGAGGCTACCCCGTCCGCAATGTAATGCAACAAAGATCCAATAAAAGGAAAACGTTTGTATCTGAACATCCTGTGTATTCATCAGCCTTGTGCCCTAACCAACCAATCCACGACCTCTGAAGACACATGCAGTGAGCTAGCCGAGACAGGAGAGGAAATACGCTACATACTCGATATCGGGTGGGGCCGCTCAAGTTTCATAGTTGCGAATTTTTTTTCCTATAAAAGAATTTTCCAAAAATTTGGTGACCAAAAAATAATTCACCATATGGCAACAATTTCCTCAAGTTTCGAAAATATTACTTTTTCTATGGAAAAAAGTACTCGACAACGGGTGGGGCCGCTAAACTGCGAAAGTTCCAAGTGAATTATATTTTTTTACACTATACCTTCGATGACACACTTTGACAATTACGGGAGTTTGTAAAGAGATTAATAATATTAATCATTCATAAAGTCAGTGGGAGAGGGCAGAAGATAGGGCAGGTGTCGAACATGTGTTGAAAGGCTTGGTTTGGAGTGGCCAGAGATCCTGGAAGCAGCGGTGGACAGTTATCTCTGGAGGAGATACTTAGGGGCAATGGGCCCCCGACCGAACTAGGACAAGGGGAAGAAGATGTATGTATGAAATCGTTCATTGATTCTTAGGCGGTACGAAGTTCGCCGGGCCAGCTAGTAACAAAATAAAAATAAAGTTCATTCCTACAAAATTATTCTAAGCTTGAGAAAAAAACACAGAAATATTTGCGTAGCAAACAGTTAAAAAAAAAATTGTCACCGTTCTATAATCCATACTATTATCTACTTTTTAGTCTTATTTCTCATTTTCTCTCATCTCCAGCATTTTTTTCTAGGTCAGGTCAATGAATTCCTATATTTTTTTCTTATTTTGATTAATGAATCATAGTGTTTTATATTGTACTATTCAGGTACTTGCCGTATATACTGATTGTATAGGTACTCTTTTTATGATATTCGTCTTTTTTCATCGAACATAGCTTACTCCACGGAAAAATCATGGTAGTAAGCCGAATATTATGTTTCGGATGCACACACCCGTATGAATTCTCACTTGTTTAAGATTAACGGTTGGTGTGATGGAAAAGTAACCCTTTTATCTTTGAGTCATAGCTTGCAGGACTCAATTTTAGGTCAGGAAAGAATGGAGGATGATCTTTTTTTTTTAAATCACCCTGGCTCTAGGTGTCACATGTGTGTATACGTGTTCAGTATTTTTTATATACATACAATTGTGTGTCATCACATTAGTACCCACAATATAAGAATGGTATCTTGGTAGAATATCTTGGTTTGGGGCTAGCTAAATATTATTGTCACCTTGATGTGGTTTAATATTATAGCTAAATATTATGAATATTATTGTCACCATACTATGACCGTTAGAAGAATGACGTGACGCTGGACTACGTGATTATAATAATTTTTATAAAAAAATAATTTTTTAAACACATTTAAAATTTTTTTTAAAAAATATAAATTTACTGAAAATTATGAAAACCGAAGTCCGATTCATATTTATGTTCGATGTGTCCCAGTTACCATCGCTATAAACCATCTTCGTTTTTTGAACATGTTTCACTTAACAAAACTTTTCCCCGAGCTTTTAATCGATGAATGTAAATACTTGGAAGTATTAACGGAAATACAATTTATGATTTCAAATACGCCTTCAAGTTATCTGTTAGTAATATTATCTTTTTAATTATGTTTACCTTTTGTTAAATTATTTTATTGAGGTATATATTACAGACCAAATAAAACATGTAAAATAACTAATATACACGGAAATCAAGCATTTTTAATTAAACTTTTTATTTACCTTGAACACAGGAACTTTATTTTTTGTTTACCCTATTATTTGTTTTTCGACTTTAAAAAAGCTTAGTGAAAGTACTATTCGATTAATTATCTGCTAAAATAAATGTTTTGTTACACTACAAATTCAATACTTTATTCAGTCAATAATAATAATGAACATACAAAAGCTGAGATAATATTTAATCAATATGGCTAAAATTAAGTTGCATCAGCCTCACTAGGTTGCCCTGTATCGAGGCGTGCTGCGTATAAAAAAAATATATACAATTAACAAAGGATTTAATGATATCCAATAAAAAAATACAATAAATAAATAAATAGATCAATTGACAATCTAAATATGTCAATGAATCAATAACTTAACGTTTGCTTAATAAAGATGGACAAATGAATAAATAACATAACATAGACAATTCACACAGATCGAGCTAGTCACAAATTATGATGAATCTTGTATTATGGGTACTAACGCGACGATACACACATATACAATGAACTAAACACATATATATGTAACACCCAAACACAGAACAATTTGAAAAAGGTCATTTTTCACCTTGCCCTGGCCGGGAATCGAACCCGGGACCTCGAGATTCAAAGGCATGAGCGTTACCTCCGCGCCATACCGGTCGATATGAAAAATTAAATAACCAAACAAATCAATGAATACATGAATAAACAAATGAACAAAATAAGATAATTTATTTATTTATTCAAAACCAGTTACACACTTCAGACAACACATACAAATAAATACAAACAATTATAATCATTACATAATCCATTATATAATCAGCTGCATGTTTCTTACATGCAGCTGGTCTGCTGGCTACCCCATTTGTGGGATATGCCGTGATGGTATAGTATAGTATAGTATAATCATTACAAGAGACCATGCATTGCCCAATTTAAAAGTGTTTACAAATTAACTATTTGATATATTTCATTAGCCCATAAGGTTGTCATATTGTAATATAAAAAGAAAAACAAATAATAATAAAAATATTAGAGATAAAGCATTAATCTTGAAACAAACAGTAATCACTATCAATCAATTCAATAATGAAATAGAAATCATAATATAAGATAGTGAATCCATGAATAAAGTAATTTTTTTTAAATTATAAAATAAAATAAAATAATTATTTATTATTATTGTTTTATGTTACTGATGAGTAAGACTAACGCGCGACCGGTTTCGCGGACTCCGAGTTCGCATCATCAGGTGCTGATCTATACTATATAAAAAAAGCTAACATCAGAAACTGAATGACTGAAAAAAGGTTCTAGCAATAATCTCCCAGACGATTTTTTATTTTAAAAGATAGGTATATCTAGGTTTTGTTATAAACCCAAATACAACCTTATACACCTTTCAGATTAAGCTAAAAGCTTGTGTCGTGAAAGGGGAGTTTGCCGGCAACTGGGATCGAAACCCGGACCCTTTGTTCACAAGGCCGAGACTCTACCTCCAGGCTACCGACGAACTCATAATTTAATTTTCAATACATAATTTATAATTCCACTTAGAAGTTATGTTATTATAAATCACATTTATTTGTAAGTAGTCACTTGGATAATTTAAAGATATCCAATGTGGGTGTATTCATTCAAGGGTAAATTAGGTTCGAAGTAAACACGAGCTTATCTTCCGCCCTTTAGTGTAATTCGGCGGACCCTTGTTCATTGAATTTACTGTTCCCGAGAGAAACCAACTAAGAAAATGGATTCAGAGTATTGTCGGAAATATAAGCACCAGTTAAGCACTTTCCATAAAAGGTACGTTTACGTCTATCGATTATATTTCTATGAATAGATTGGGTACCTTCCTGGTATTTAAGAATTCTGGATTATTTCTTCTTCATTATTATGCATTATTTGGTCAGCGCAAAAATGGTAAATTACTATACTTTTGCAGTCTTCTGTAGACTTTCAAAATAAGGTTCTAAATGATCAATGAACTATCAAATTTTTCAGAATTTTGGTTACCTACCACTATTTGGTGAAAGTTTTATTTATTCGTTAACCATCAGATAGATTTATTAATATTTTTTTAGGAATGCGTTTAAATTCAATTGATTACATTTATGTAAATTTATAAATATTTTCTTATGATTGCTACTGACTACTACCGGACTGCCCACGCTAGAAAAGGGTCAGTAAGTCTTAACAGATGCCTTTTTAATTTATAAATTACAATTTATTTGTTTTACAAAATATTTAAAATAATGTGACATATATGTTTCGGCTGCAATGCCATAATCATACTAAAGTGCTTTGTCTTGTAGGTGTGTGTTGTGTGTGTTGATGGTTGGGGGGGAAAAAACCCAGTTCTCAGTATTGTTTTGTTGGTGTATGTTTGTAGGGTGACTATGAGTTATTTTTGTAAGTTGTTTGTAGGGTGACTATGAGCTATTTTTGTAAGTTGTCTATTTGTTTATATTTGAAAATGTCCAATATAGGTGAGTTATAAATGTTTGTCTGTTCATTAATAAGTGTTGAATGGTGGTTGTTAATATTTTTATTAATTTCTATTTGTTCTAAAATGTTTAATCTGATTCCTTTTCTTTCTGTGTGTAATAGTGTGGGTGTGTGGGTGTGTCGAAACATATGTCACATTATTTTAAATATTTTGTAAAACAAATAAATTGTAATTTATAAATTAAAATTATGGAGTTTTACAAGTTGTGCCTAAATAAAATCATTGACAGATGCCGTTAGTTAATTGATCATTATTTTTAGAACAAAGCCAAATTTACAGCTATTAAATACTTACGGAGAATTTTTTTCTTATTTGATTATTTAATAATATGATCTATTACCTTTTAATTCCAAATTAATAACTTGTGTAGGTGTACTTATTGCAATAGATCTGTTATAATTGTATTATCGTTGTTTTTAAATTTACTTTGACTTTTTTAGAGAATTTCAACTTTTGCTTTTTTTTTCTCAAGACTGAGACATTTCTGGTAAGAGTGGAATCTTCGCTGGTCTACATGTTAAATGTATAAATTGTCATCATATTATGTAACGACTGTTTGATTCTAGATATTGTAAAAATAAAATTATAAATAAAATAATTAAAATCAAATCTGTGTTTTTCAATGCAGGTTTAGATTAATACCTACGAGTATACTAGATGCGTTTTGTAACTGTGTTTCAAGCGATACCAATTTCAAAATGAGATGCCGTATCAATGTCTTATATAAAGTCAACATTGACAGTTGTGTGGGTTGCAAGTTAATAAATCCAGGTATTACAGAAGATTGATATTGGAATCCCCAAATATAGATTTAAGCGTGAGGAAAAACCTTACTAACTCCTTTGTATGGAGCATTCTGCTATATGGTTGTGTGACGTGGACCATCAGCAATAGTGAAAGGGGACGGTTGGAGGCCTTTGAAATGTGGTGCTACAGACGCATGCTGAAGATCCATTGGTCGGAGCATGTCGAAAACGAAAAAATGTTAACCAGGGTAAGCGAAACAAGGCAACTCCTTAAGAGATTCAGCCAACAATGAGCTAACTGTATTGGCCACAACATCAGGCACCCAGAACTGCTCAAGGTAGGATCGAAGGCACAAATGGCAGAGGCCGACCAGGAGACACTTATATGGACTAACTGAAGAGGGAAATGAACTGTGGCTCACACATGAGCTGAAGAGACTGGCTGAGAATAAGGAGGAATGGAGAAGAAAATCCAAACTCGTTGCAGACCAATCCAGTGGATTGTTACCCATTATAATAATAATAATAATAATAATAAGAACACTTTATTGATCAGAAAAAAAAATTATGAGCAATTGGCGAGCTTATTGCCTGGAGGCAATATCTTCCAGCTAACCAAAATAATGTGTGATACTATGTTGACAATGTGTAATTAATACTAAATGTGAACAGTTAATACTAAATTTAATTATAACTAATTACATTCTTAGCCCTAAGTAGAACATTATATATGTCATGTTTCCTCTAATAAATACTATAGAATGAAGGATAAAGGCACGGGGAGGAACTTTTTAGGATAAGTCTATGGATTTTAGGTTATACTTAAAAACGTGTAGTGTAGAGGAATTTCTAATATTGCAAGGTAGATTATTCCACATTCTAATTGCATGGGTCGTAAATGATGAACTGAAGAAGGTTGTGGTGTGGGCAGGGACGCCAAGTAACTGGTTATTCTGAGATCTCAGAGGACGTCCATGTGAAGACAGGTAATCAAAACGCTTAAAAAGGTATTGAGGGGAATTGTGCATTATATACATATACTTAAATCTAAAATTAATATTTTTATTATTTAGTGTTACTATCCAGTATAACTAACGCACGTCTCGTTTGAGTTAGCTGAATTCGCATCATTAGGTGCTGACCACGTAAAATAAAAATAAATATGTATATTCAAAAGTTCATTAACATTTTCATACACTAAATGTGTTTGGGTATGTTGGTTTCAGGCGTGGAGTTCTTGGAATTTGTAATAGAGATTATTTTTATTATTCTTTGCCGTAGTAACGGAGACAAATCAGGGACATTATTATTATTATTAGCTGTTTTAGTCGAGTTGTTGTTTTTATAAATTTCTATTGCTTTCAGCGCTGTCAAAGTCGGTCAGTATGTCGGTACCTTCTCCTTTCATTCACCTGCTTCCCAAAAGAAGAAGATAGGTTTAGGATATTAAAAAAAAACAGATTCTTCTTCTTCTTCAGATTCTTTTTCTTCTACAGATTTTATCTACCGCGGTACATTGAATTACCAAAACAGCGCGGGATATAAATTTTAATAAATATACATATATATACTTCACTTGCCTGTTACATTTCAAAGACAGTTTTTTATTCGTTTGACATTTCAAGGATGTGCTTCAATGCTGCGTGCCAGATTTATCAGAAGAAAAAGATAGCTACATTTATAAGGCTATTTCGAGATCGTCTATTTGATACATCAGCGTAGCTAACAGCTAGTGAATAAAAGCGAAACGTTGAGCTCTTGGTAACATATTATGTAATCGAAAAAAACGTTCAACAATTTCTCCTTTGTGTAAAATAATATTATTAAGTTCTTCAGAATACTTCAGGATATTGAATTTTATGTGGTAGAAACATTTTACAAACTATGCTTCCCGCTGACAAATTCTGCGAAACACTCATGTAGTCTTTGTAATAAAGAAGAACTTATGTTCTTAACTAGGTATTGCCTTTAAATGAAAAACACAGTTCCAATATTGAAGGTATGTTTCGCTAGAATTTATAAATTTATTCACTGTATCGGTGGTGAGGTAGGTAGTAGAATTAATAATAATAATAATAAACTTTATTGTACAAAATATTTGGATGCAAATAATAAAGTTACTACATGGTATAAACGAATAATTTTGCACAATGGATGAGTTTATCGCCGGGACGCGATATCTTCCAACTAACCCAATAGACTAATATAAATAACGAATGAAAAAAAAATGATAAAAATAATAATAAGTCTTGAAAATAGAAACTAAAATACATACTCTTAAGTAGTTAAAAAAAATATAAATGATAGTAATAAACTATGAATTCCATAGCGAATTAAATAGATTAAATGTTTTATTCTACTAGGTATTTATTTATTTACATGAGACGTCTTTTGTCTTGTTAGGAAATTGTCAATCTCGACAAAATTTATTTACGAGAGACGTCTTTCGTGGAGATTGTTACTGTCCTAACAAGACGAAAGACGTTTCTCGTAAATAAATTGAGTCAACATCCATAAAAAAACACGATTTTTTATGACTATTGGGTAGTACCCTAGCGATATTTTGTAGAACTGGTATTTACCGTTGGTAGGTGAAATGGCGCTGAAGGACGTTTTATGCTTAGGAACTCTTTAAACAAAACACGTATAGAATATTCACACAGCCAGTCCCAAACCAAAATATGAAATAAGTATTTGTTAAAGGAACCAATGCAACGATGCACACACGTACATAATGTATTTGATTCTAACTTGTACATGTTGCACTCAAATCTTGAACAATTTGAAAAAGGTCGTTCTACCCTGACCGGGTAATGACAACATGAATTTTATCTCTGGTCTACACCGGCCGTCTATAAACTATAACCACAACTTACATTTTTTTTAGTTTGTGATTCATAACGATTTACCAAACTTTTGACATTTTTCTTTTTTTTAGCACAACTTTTCTTTTGCGTTGTATTAAATATGACTTAAACAGTAATAAGTAATAACGGATATCCAATATTGAAATAAGTAGAGAATAACAATAAATAATTTTACCATCTCAAAAGCTCTTGAGATTTTATAATTGGTTACGTAATAGTGGTACAAGTTTGAAACAAACAAAAACAATATTAGGATTTGCAGGATCAAAATATATAAAACACTTACGTATGCAAGCGAGACATGGACGTGGTTGAAGAAGGACGAAAGTGGAATAAATGCAGTAGAGATGCGATCGTTGAGAAGAATGGTTGGTAAAACGCTGCGTGATAGAGTGAAGAATGAGGATATTAGAAGAATGAGCGGATGCAAGAAGACTGTTGTGGACAGAATGCGTGTAAATAAATTGAGATGGTTTGGTCATGTGGAACGAATGAAAGAGGAAAGAATGACAAAGAGGATATACTTATCTGAAAGAAAGGGTGTGAGGAAACGCGGGCGTCCGAGAACCACGTGGCTTGATCACGTGGATCAAATTCTCAAGGACGGCCGCGTGTTGAGTAAGAGGAACCGACGTGCGTGTATGAGGAACTGTATGAATGTGGAGGAAGCGAAGGAAGTGTGTAAAGATAGATCTGTTTGGCGTTCCGTTCTCTCTGCCTACCCCACTTGGGACACGGCGTGAGGGTATAGTATAGTATAGTAAATATATAAAATATAACAAGGAACTGTAGCTTTCTGTAAGCGACACTACCGCTATAATCATCATACCATTAACAGACGCTGACAACATCAATACTTCAAATAGGCTCCTTATACTCGTACTATATCTACGCCATACGTCTCTCTCGTGGTTGTTTGATCTACAATAGAGCAAAATGATTATTTCAAATTAACAAATATAGAATTCTGTTACTAATGCACCAATATATTAACAATATTGGCAACTGAGATCTGCAGGGCTACTCTTGACATAATCTATATACGATCTTATTCTAGTCTTGATCTTAATTATACGACGCGCGAAGGGACTATGGTCATAAATGCCGCGCTACCACTACCACGAGATTAAAATGCACGTATTTTTGACTAATAGTCACATCTTGCATAGTATGGTTATGATTAAGATCGTATTTATGGATTTGCAGTCGCGTATGTGATAGATTAGCATTTCACGTCTATAGAAAACGTAAAAAGAAAGAGGATGAGTTATTTATAACTTTATTTATATTTTACTTTATTATTAACTTTATTTATAACTTATAATGAGGATTAATACTAGAAGATGACCCCAACAGACAGGGCGGAACGTATAATGTACAATGCATATATTTTTTATAGTGTATAAACACTGAAAAACAATTTGATGACAATCCACACATAAATATTTGAGTCGGTTCGTATGTGCGTATGTCCTTTATGGACTCTGAAATAAGGAAAGACAGAAGTAAAATAGTACACTCTATACGAGGTCTCATCTCCTGGGCACGTTCAAGGCTAAAAACATTTAAAATATCTTATGTATTGATAAAGAAATTATAATAATAAAATTTGTATGGAAAAATCTATGAAAGTTTTTGTAAGTAGCAATATTCATGGTCGAACATTTTTCAGTGTACTGAATTAATTTCACAATGGATGTGACGCGAAATACATCAGTACTGAAACTAAACATTTGGGGATTATTTTGGTTATAAATTGTTGTGTTTGATTATGATAAAAACTCCTGAATTATGCAAGTTAAAATTGCATATTTTTGACATCTTGGGCTAATTTCATAATGGCCGACATGAATGACATAGAATCCAATACATTAATATTTTGGTTGGTACATCAGTTCATTAGTTTGTTTGTTTTTTGACTTTTATGTCCTCTGTACGATATATTGTATCATCCAGTAGGCGAGCTGAAAACATTTAATATGTATACTTTTATAAAGATTTAATTTATAAATGATGATGTATCAACGATCTTTTGTCGATGTTTGGTAAACTTGAAAATCACTAAAAATCTCATATATCTACGACCATGCTATTAATATGTGTTCTTATTTTATTGTTGATATTCAGTTTCTTTTTATTTCAAAATATGGTTACCAATAATATCAAAAACACAGAACTAATTCAATGATGCTTCAATGTTCTTTTGTCAAAGTAAGGTAAACATCAAAATAAAATAAAAAAACTCATATCTACAACAATACTATTTATATGTGTTCTTATTTTATTGAAGGATATTCTGAGTTTCTTTTAATTTCTAAATAAAGTTATCTGTTATAACAATCACAGAAAAGGGTGTGAGATGCATCATTCTTAATTATCTCATAATATAATGTCATCATATAATATAACTATACCAAGCCATAGATAACATTTCTAAAACTTGCATTTAACATAATGGTAGTTAGGCACTTTTGTAAAGGATATCATTTCAATATTATGCTTGCATCAATCTGTTTCATTAGAAGTATTTCATTTATTCAAAACATGCATCTAAAAACATAAGATTTTCAAAATTTAGATATTAAGATACTGTCTATTGATAAAGATAATTGTTAGAATTGCATACCAACTTTATAATTCTGTTTTATGACTCACTCTGAAAAGAAATTTGTGGCTCTAAAGCATTATTTGCGTTACATCTATTTTTTAGGAATATAATTACATTTCAAATAAAGAATAATGTCCGCGATTTGTACTTTCGTATAATAAAATTATTATTGTATGGTTTGCAGTAATTTTAAATTTCATGAAAGTATTCTAAATTCAAAATAATTATAGAATTTCTAACACTAAACGTAAACAATTCAAAACTGTCATAATAAGCATAGAGATACTAAGTGTCAAAATCAGGGTTGCCAGATTGTGTGACCAAAATTACCTGCATTTTGCCAAGAAAATACCGCACAATCGGACCTTACACATGGGAAAAATATAATTTTTACTACAACATGATTATTATTAGATCACTTATATTGCGCTGTTTTTGTAATGAAATCACCTCAAGAGCGCATTTACAATATTATTTGTCACTTTAATTTATTTTTATTACTCTTAAAATACAAATCATGTAAACTATTTTTATTGTCACAAATTTTAGGTATTAGATATTTTAATTTTATTAAAATTTATCACTTAATTTTAAGAAACAAACACAAAAAACAAAACTATCAAATAAAAAAAACACTTTATTTTGGTCGGAAAATAAAAATAAATAAAAACTTAATCGATAAACTATTATATTTGATTAAAAAATTGGAGAAGTTATGGGTTCAGTCAGCTACAAGAGCGCCATCTACCCAAAAATGATATAAATCATACTGTTCACAATTCTGTTTCATATTTCAATTTCTACCCCCCCCCCCATCGCTAAATTTTCGAAATAGTATAGGAATAAATATCGTCAGTTTTCTAAAGGGTCGTTCACATTTGTTCACTTTCAGTGATCACTCCGGATGAACCTCCAAGATAAAAAGGTGTGAACGGGCGTTTCATCAATAATGATCACTAGCGATGACGGATGAAAGCGATAACAGCCCGTCATAATTTCGATGAAAGGACCTTTCACTGAAACGACCATAAACAAATTTTATCTTATTTTTTGTTTTATTCTCTATGAATTTGTATAGAATGTCAGAATCATATACAAAATTATTATGCAGTCGAGAACTATATTGATTTGTTTTAAGGGCTTTTTTTCATTTTTTTATTTATTTAATTATATTTTTGTACGAAAATATGTCAAAATACAACATGACTGAAAGTGTTGACATGGCAGTGAGAGCATAGGATGAACAAATGTGAACAGACGTGTTCACTTTCGATGAACAGGTTTGACCCTGACACTCTGAATGATCATCCAGTGTGAAGCAATGTGAATGCTACTTTAGAATAATTATTTTCTCACGATTCCCTTTTTTTCTAATGCAACAGATATTTGTACCGATGATAAAACACAAATTAGTTACACTGGCAACACTGTCCGATCTGTCAATTGTATGGCGTTTGGTGATCCGGTAAATTTTTTTGACTTTGTTTTGATTTTAAAAGACTTTAAAAATATAAAACTGAATAAAACAATACGTAGTGTATCTAAAAAAAATGTTTTCAAGAAATATTCCCAGTGTTAAGCGGAGTTTGAAGCTCAAAAACTACGCTGGTAGATTAACAATGTTTTCCAAAAAACATTGATTTGACTGGTAAGCACTGTCTTAATATTTTAAATTGTATTTTTTTATGTTTGACGACTCTTAATTGTATTTCTATTACAAGATTACTATTCAATTCTGTGCCTTCTTAAAATATATTTAATGTAATGAATTTACTTAAAAAGGCAAATTATTTTACCGAATATTAGAATAAGCTAAATAAAAAGCTGAAGTGAATGTCTCAGATGCTTAATAATAATGCATCATTAAATGATTGTGTATGGAATGTTTCGATGACTCACTTATATGACAATCCCGTGTTTCTAGGAAGTTAAATTACTGTATTGCTGATGAATTTCAATGTTCTTTTCTTTCAGGATTATCTGTGAGTTCTATAAGAAGAATTATAAAAGAAAACATAGGGAAGGCCGTCCAGGATGATTTTGATATCTACTCCATTCGCCAAAAAGTGCATTTGTATTACACTTCTTCTTCTTCTTCATGTGTCTTGCCGGGTCCCCCCGACGTTGACGACCATTTGAGAGAAAGCTTCCCTGTCCTGGGCGGCGCGAAACAGCTCCTCCACGGTTCTGACACCGGTCCACTGTCGAATGTTACACTACATATTTCTTATATTTATTTTACTGTTTTTATTAAATAGTTTTATATTATAATTACGAGTCTGTTTTATTTTCCCTTTAATGTAAAATATTACAGTTAACAGCATATTTTCATGGATGTGTAATTGTGAGGATATCCTTAGTTAGATGATGTCTATCATTATGCAGCCATTTAACCAGTATATGCTTCTGAAGGTGAAAATGCTAAGTATTTATTAAATGATTTTATCATGTAAAAGAAGCCCAAAGTCATGGTCTTTGAAAGAGGAAGTGAGAGAACAGTATGACAGGTAATGATTGACAACGAAGTGTTAGAGCAAGTTGACGAATGTGTGTACTTGGATAGTTTGTTCACGAGAGATGGGAAGTGTGAAAGCGATTGAAAGGAGAAAAGTTGCTGGCAATAAGGTAAATGGTGCAATCCGACCAATAATTGCAAATAGGAACATATCTACCACAGCTAAATGGTTAGTGCACTCTGCTATCTTAGTGCCAACACTCATGTATGCAAGTGAGACGTGGACATGTTTAGAGAAGGATGAAAGTGGTAGAAATGAGATCGTTGAGAAGGATGTGTGGTAAAGGTCTGAGAGATTGTGTGTGTAACAGTTATTTACGAAAGGAATGTGGAATGAAAGTTGGTGTGGTTACAGGGATGAATATAAATATGTTACAATGGTTTGGGCATGTGGAAAGAATGAATGAGGACAGAATGACAAAGAAGATATATTTGGCTAAGAGGAATGGTGCTCGGAGACGTGGACGTCCGAGGTTCAAAAGCAAGATCATTTAAATCAAATCCTACAGGGCGGTCACGTGTTGAGCACATTGAACAGGAGAGCATGCATGAGAAATTGTATGACAGTGACGGAAGCGAAAGATGTATGCAAGGATAGAAGGAAAAAGCGCTCAATCCTTTTTGCCTACCCCGCGAGGGAAGTGGCGTGATGGTATATATGTATGTATGTAAAAAGTCCATTTACTTGGAGAGGTCCTAGCTTATTATTATTAGCTATAGGATTTTTTTTTGTCTGGAACTAAAAGAGTGAATAATAAAAAGAGTCAGCAACTAAATGTATGCACGGAAAGAGACTGATAGAAAGAGTGAGAATTGAAAGTGATGAATGTAATGTGAAAGTAGGTTCTCTTACAAGGTTTCGTTTTTACACAATCAATGTTTGAATAGGGCTACAATGTGAAAGATAACAGCGCCCTCGATTATTTGTCAACTATTTTTTGACAAACTGTATGTATTGTATATATGATTTTGGCACGCATAGAGCTGATTATTATTATGACATGTACTTTTTTTGCTGCTAAATAGATTTTAAGTTCATTTTTTCAATAAGATTGTGTAGTTTTAACTCACATATTTGGATGAATATCTGTTTTTAAACCCGAGCGTTGCCGGGTTATAAAAGCTAGTGTTTAATGTAATTGAAACTCAATTTCTCGGAAGCTATCTAAAATACAGTGTTGTTAAACACAATAATAAGATTATTTAAATCGGTAAATTTTCCACTCAACTTATTTCTATTGTCGAGTTTGACAAAGTTTTCCTTGTTTAAGTATTTAGAAGGAAACTGAGATGATATTAAATCAATACAACATAACAAAGCATTGTAGAATCTTTTATACAGAGTCGGCTATTAACAATAATTAACGGTTAATAACTAGTTAATAAACTTGTACAGTGCTACCTTGATATACGAATGTCCCAACATACGAGGTTTTTCAGATACGAGCCTTCAAGCGAGCAATTTTTTGCTTTGAAATACGAGCTATTTAATGACACGTCTTAGTGTCAACTTATTTCTGGAACATTCTGAAAGGGGTGAAGAAACAAACCTCCTTGGACATGTTTTTTAAACGGCCTACAGGTGAAAGCGAGAAAACCGCGGCGAAAAAGGCAAAAATCAGTGAAGAGAAAAGCAGTGACAAAAATTAAGCGAAAGTAATACTTTATAATATGACGAAGATGGCATATTTGGAACACGTACTTCGAAGTGAGAAATATAGTTTACTCCAACTCATTTTGTTCGGAGGGTGGAAGAGCTGTTCCGGCTGGCACGGGACAGAGAGGCCTACGCCAGGGTGATAGCCGACGTCGGGGGGACCTGACATGGCACTTTGAGAAGAATACTTTATAAATTTTGTTTTGTGCTTTTGTATTTGTCTCATCTCAGGATTGTTTAAATTTACATGTCTGGCTTGTTGTTGCATTCATTGTTGTATTACATATTGGTAATGATAGGGGACTTTACTGGTCCATTTATGGCTTTATATGATTCTGTTTATTTTTACCTGTTTATGACTTTTTGTATCCCTGTAAAATGTAATAAATAAAAAAAAAAACTAGTTTATTTCGTTACATTCTTTTTTATTATGTTTTTTACAATATTTTTCATTTATAATTACATTTTTCCTATTCAAAAACACGTAACAAAAATAACTGGAGTGACATTCTGGAACGGATTAATGGCAGTTCAATTAATTTCAATGGGGAAAATTACTTTGAGATACGAGTAATTTAAAATACGAGCAAGGTTGATCGAATTAAATTCGTATGTCGAGGTATCACAATATTAAAATTACAAATTTAGCTCCTCAGCTTCTAATGCGCGCAGAATTTTGTTTCATAAAATTCACCTGGTGAAACATAATTCATTATAATAATTATTCATGGTTAATGCTGAGCTTTATCAAAAGTTTATTTTACAAGATAAAATAAGCATTTTCTATTTGGAGTTGAATATAAGTCAATTATTGACTAACAGGAAATCTTATTCTACCTTTAATTAATTAATTATTTCTGTCTATTTTTAAACTATTAACATTGACTAGTTTTCTAAATTAATTATTTGTTTGTTATGTTAGATATTTTATAATCATATATTTTAATAATTTTAAATTAAATTTCCTAATTGTGATAATTCGTAGTTGCTTCCGTCTTATATTATTTGATTATTTTACATGTTTTATTTAATGATTTATTTGTATTTTGTGTATCATATTATTTTTTGAATGCGCATTGTTTTTTTTATGTTTGTCTTGTTTGAATGTACTTTTTAATGTCTGTCATGTATTTCTTATATATTGTCTACGTGTAAAAGGCAATGTTCTGATAAAATAAAATAAAATAAATAAATTATACAAATTTTTAATTCTATTTATATCTAGCTTTTGATATGACGTTTGAAATACTTTATCTATTTGAAAAAAGTTCAATACTTGTTAATAAAAAACGTAATAAATAATTTACAGCTTGTTCAACTACAAGTCCGTAATATGTCCTTTTGCTAACTATCTTAAACCCTCCCTTAGGGCCTCTCTCAATAAATGTAAATGGTATTTAAAAAAATCACAATAAAGCACATAATCATTGTTCATATATTGATAAATTCCAGAACTTCTAACTTAAGTTATCTTCTATAATCTATTTTTCTTAGTAAATGATTTATTTTTAATTCAGTTATAATTTGTTTCTAAAGGAATAACTAAGCGGTTTTCTAAAGAATTTTTGTTTTCAAAAAGCCGAAGGGCTTTATTTTGTTTTAAGTTTTAGCTCCTCACTTTTATGCTGGATTTCTATTATTATTTTTTTAACTACTCACCGAAACTTATTGCAATTCAGTTTTAATTTTAAAAAAAATATTGACACTGCCAGTAATGGAGATAAAATAATCGTTAACGTATTCTCGATTACTAGAGTAACATTTTATGACTAATATTGCCTAGCTATGTGTCTATATACACTTTAACAACTTCTTTTTATATATAATAAATAGGTAAATATTACTATTATAAACATTGGTATAAAGATTTATCTGGTTTTGCAGAAAGAAATTTCAATTCTGTATGAATATTGAGACGTTAGGAACGTAAATACAAATGAGTAATAAAAAAAGTGATGTTAAAATTAAGAATATGGGCTGTCAGCATTCATTATGAGAAGTGGTCAGAACATCGTTCGGCAAAGCGCGTGCCGCGGCACACTGGTGTTTTGATTTTGTGTAGATAATACACTCAAAATAGATGAGAGCAAGGCGCTTGGCATTTTCAACTCTCACAATAGTAATATTAAATCGAAAAAAGGAACGCCTGAGGACTATCAATGAAGAGATGAGAGCAGCCTTATCAACGATTGCTCCAAATTTTGATCGCCTGTGTTCAGTTACACAGGTTCACATTTCTCACTAAACATCTTTTCATATTAGGTATATTGATAAACATTGTTTTTTCTTTGGTGTACCTCTAAAATATTTTGATTTAATAGGTGAACCTTGAACATTAAAAAGTTTGTGGAACATTTAATTAGAACTTCATGTGGTGACGTGTAAAAAGGTGTGACCAACGGTGCCTTTCATCTGATCAGACAGACGGTAACACGTGGAATAAAATTAAATACAATTTGCGGACCTTTTTCTTTTTTTTTGAAAAAAAAAAGATTTCAACTCAAAAAAAGAGTTCTTTTTTGTTGATATGAAGAGGAAAATTTGTATTCATGTTAAACGCAATTGGTCTGCTGGCTTTCCCATTTATGGGACATATCATGATGATCTAGTTGTTTGTACGTATTTTTTTACATATAACATTTCTTAAAATTCTTATTTTACCCTTTCCAAAATCTTGTGGAATGTTTTATCTTTGTACTACGAAAACATTCCTTACTCTAACTTTCTTGTTACAAAATCTTGTAAAATTCTTTGATCAAGAGCACCTTCTTGAGAATTTATGTAATCTTGGGTATTTTAGTACGAAGTTTTGTGGTAGGAATACTTAATCCAAGGTTGGTTACTCAGATCAGTAGAGCATGAGTTGTTTCGAAAAACCTCCAAAGTCGTTAAACAAAATTATTAACAAGTAAATAAATATTAGGAAAGGAGAATTGATGTCATTGTTTATCCATATTCAACAATTATTAAATAGGTAATAACTATTTTTTTTAAATGCACCGTTTTGTTGAGAAACCACCACAAGGGCACATTCAAAACATATAACACCCCTTGAGCAATTGGGTCTTTAACTCTGCTTTGATCACATCTACTAAAGTAATTTAAATTTTACTTAGAAAGGTATATCACAGTTTGTAATCTCATCGAATATCCCATGCTGTGATAATCGAAGAAATCATCAAATAACAATTCCGTGGAGCATCCGGCAAAGAATTGGTCTATCGCTCTTTTCCAACAATTAACATTTAGTTATAATTATATAATTGTCTTTATTATATAACGGTACAATAATTTATTCATAATTAATTATTATAAAATTAAATTAATTATTTATAATTCATTTATATTACCAATTCATTATCCCCCACCTCTGAATTCCCCCCACTAGTATAAGTAAGTAGGTATTAGAAAACAATAAATAAATAAAATAAATAATTAAAACAGATTCACCACATATGAACTTTAACCAATTAGTCCTCCTGATGATGTTAAACAGTAGCCTTGCCAAAAACATTTGAGATAAATAAATTAAATACAGCGTTTAAAAAAATATTCAAACAAGTGGTCATGTTCATAATGAATTTCCAAGGTATTAACACAAAAACATTACATTTAATAGAAATATACGTGTTTCATATTAATTATTAATTAAACGTGCATTTCCATCAATATTATCGTCAGTCGAAAATGATAATAAAATTACATAATTTGGATAAATTTAAGTCCACGGACAGGTGTAATCTCTGCGTCTTTATGAAAACAATTTTTCTTGAGAGACACCTAGTGGTAGAAATCTAGAAACCATTTGGTAGAGTTAGAAGGATATAATATGAAGGACCTTCATTGAAGGTACTAGCGAATACTTAAAGCTTCAGAAAAAGATCTTAAAACTTTCACGTAAGTACCAGTAATTTTGTCGTATGGAAATAAAGCTAAGAACGCTTTTGAATTCAAACGCAAACTTTAACATGTTAAATTTGCCTTGTCTTGAGAAATTGCCAAGTTTCCAGATCTACTTTGTAAAGATTGTCTTTGTCATGAAAAATTGGTGGATTTTATTGAAATAATTTCTCAAATTGTGTGGGACTCTTTCAGATGAAATACCATAAATTTTCAACGTTTATTTTTTTATTTTTAATCTTATTACTTAACAAGTTTATCTGGAGTTATCATGTAAGCTCAAACATATCCCTACTCTTATAATAAGCTATACTATGTTCGAAGTAGGTCGACAGTAAGATTCGAATACACACGAATCTACCTTGGTACGGGCTCATACCCAATTAGGTGGATTTTTATGACAAATGTTCAAATACTGATATTCATAAATAAACGAATAAATAAATGTAGAAATCATAATTTTAATATTGATGCATCTTTTGTTAGGGTATGGTTTTCATGCACCTTGCACGCGCGAACAACGTAAAAATAATTTGTTTTGCGCAAGATGTATTTTCAAATTGCTGAATGGTGTTATTAATAATCCAATGATATTAAGTGAGTTTAACATTGATATACTCGCTTTATATAGTCGCTTACGTCAGCATAATATTATACCTACTTTTCTATCCACCTAGAAGCAGAATAAACATTCTCGCATAATCACCAATAACAAATTCATTTCGATTGTTTAATAATAATGATATTTCCCTGAGTAGGTATAAACGTATTCCACAAAACGTAAGCTGAATATGTAAGAAAAGTGGAAACACTATTGTAAATGAAAATTATCTCTGGAATTGCATAGGCCAAAAGTTGTGTGGTCTCAGTAGAATATGGTGTAATTTTTAATATTTTCTTTTTTATTTATTTGTCCACTATTAGAGGGTAAAGCCTTTACATGTACACATAAAAATAAAAATAATAATTTAACAGACGAAAATCGTAAAATGAAGTTTTAGTGTCATACAAATAAATTGATGAAAAAAGATACCTACTTTCATGTATTCTAGAATAAAATTTAATATGTATGTAATTACAAAAATCATTTTGAATTAAAAATGATAAGACAAACAGAAAAATAATAAATGAGTCGGTTATACTAATAATAATTATAATATGTATGTACCTAAAACTAAAAAAAAAAAACTAAAACTAAAACTAAACTAAACTTACTTATTAGAACACAATTAACAAAAAATAGGTATCATCATCCAAATTCCGCGAAAGAAAGGTTGGTTCTGCCTAGGAGTATAGGAGGAAGAGGAATTGTTAACATTTCCTCTTTACATAATAATCAAATAGAATCCCTTAAAACATTTTTTAAGAACAAACAAAATAATTCTATATTACATAAAATTATAATACAGGCCGATAAAAATCATACACCTTTAAATTTAAATGACGAAACAGTAGGTCCGCGATTAAACTATTTAAATATTTTGTTAGAATCTTGGGGTAGGAAGGAACTTCATGCTAGACACCTCAATGATCTCAACCAATCTTATGTTGACAAATATGCGTCAAACAGGTGGTTGACCATTGGGGAATTGTATGGGGAAACCGAGGGTTTTATGCTAGCAATTCAAGATCAGGTAATAAATACAAAAAATTATCAAAAATATATTATAAAAAATCAAAATATAATTGATGATTCGTGTAGAAAATGTCTGGCCAAACCGGAAACAATTCAACACATAGTTTCGGGTTGTTCCACTCTCGCTCAAACTGAGTATACTTATAGACATAATCATGTCGCAAAAATTATACATCAAAATTTAGCTATTAAACATAATCTTTTAAACTCAAATAATGTAATACCTTATTTTAAATACAACCCGGAACCGGTTTTAGAAAATCAAAATTATAGGCTCTATTATGATAAAACCATAATAACAGATAGACAAATACATCATAATAGACCCGATTTAGTATTAAATGATAAACGTAATAAAATAACGTACCTAATCGACATCGCTGTCCCAAATACACATAATATACAAACAACCGTCGCAGAAAAAATACATAAATATACAGAACTAGCAGGAGAAATAAAAAATATTTGGCATTCTAGGTCCGTTTATATAATACCTTTAGTCATGTCAGCTACAGGGGTAACTCCGAAATCTTTAATAAATAATTTACAAAAAATAGATTTACCGGTTAATTTGTACATTAAAATTCAAAAATCTATTATAATAAACACTTGTAATATTGTAAAAAAGTTTCTGAACACAGATATTTCAGGCACAATGCTGGTATTTTGATCCCGCGTTTTGAGCCTAATCCTTTGATATCCTGTATATCTGGATAGGTGAATTTTTCCCGGCATTAGACTGTTAAGTTTTTGTGTGATCATGACTGATCATATGGAGACTTATCTGGTTGTACAATGCTGAGAAGTGTGGATGGCAATTCTGCCGCCGCGTTAAAAAAAAGTTGTTAAAAGGAAATAGTTAATTTTGGTTTTCGATTCAAGAAATAAAATAGTAAATATTGAATAAAAAGAATGGTCTTAATAGAAATAAGAAAAACATTAAATTTAATTTAATTACATAATATTTTTATATAAATAATGTACCTATACTTAATTACCTACACAATTTTTTTATTATTCAATTTATGGCAAACCTTGCCATTTACAAAATATATTTAACTAATATAATAATAATAAAAGCAAACATTAAGCATCAATATATTTATTTATTTATTTTATTCTTCACTGTACATTGTTTACAATAATACAAATTAACATAGAAAATATCATTTATACAATTCAATGCACAGAGGGCGAGTTTATCGCTAAAATGCGATGTCTTCCAACAATATAAACATCCATATTTAAACAAATTTATATTATATAGGTTGGTACTATACATAGACGATTAATTAATTATATAAAAAAAAATACTCGCTTTACTTGAAATAAAAACTTTACAATTTGGTTAACTAAAAATATAAATTATGTGTGAAAAGAACGCCACTGTAGGAACGTGACATTTTTCTGCATAGGTAGGTACTGTACTGTATGCAGGACATGTCACTGCTGTGTGTTATCTCCAATCTCTGATTCAAATAATAATAATTTACAAAATACAATAATATTTTATGAGCTATTATCATTTATCACAATTAAACTATACGAATACGTTTTCGGATAACCAAAATGATAATATGATAAATATATATTCATTTATGAACATATTGGTGACCACGTTCACTTGTATTAACATACGTTTGTATGAAAATGTAGAATTTTCATACGCTTATTTTACGTAAGAGTAAAAATTGGAATAAAATGCGAAAATTACGGAGACGACTTAACACATCCGGAAACACGTTATCTTAAAAATTTTCACAGAAATTTGTATGTCATAGACATTGTTTGTCAGTTTATGTATATTTTATGTTATATATTTTTTTATTTTTATAATTCTCGCAAACATACCTACCTACAGTTATTCGAATATACCTAATAGGTATATAGTACAAATAGATAAAAAAAGTCAGCACATAAACAAGCAAAGTTTGCTAACACAGTACAAAATAAATCTTACCAAGTACCTACCTACATACATACTAGTGTTAAACATATTTTATAATTTTGTTTATTTTTTTAATTATTCTTTTATATAATTTATGGTACAGATTATCATTTGCGTATCCGGACCATTGTTGAGGAATGAATTATTATTCCAAACGGTTTTTTGACCTTGCGAAGTGCAGCAGTATTCAAAATGTTATATTTTTAAAGTACCTATTCTGCATAAATAAATTTTTCAACTTCAATTTTGCGGTGCCGTAGGTATGCCACCTGTCCGAAGTTTTGTTGGGACAGAGAGGAAAACTTGCATTTTTATTACATGCAACTGTTCTGTTGGCTACTCCACATGAGAGAAATGCAATGAAAGTAAAGATATTAAAACATTTACAAATTATTGATGTAAAATGTTGTGGCGTCTATTCCTCTTCGTGATTATAGCCGGGTTTAAATTTTGTAACATAATTTATTCAAATTTATACCAATTTATCATCCGTGTAATTACACATTATTTTGTGGTTTACCAAGTTTGTTTATAAATATTACCGCATAATATAACATTCGTATCTGCATGTCAGAAGCAAATTATATATGTCACGTAATGTAATTTTGGTATTTGTGGACTTTGGTGGATGTGTGTATTTAAATGTGTGTTTTTAAATTTTTTACACTTCCTATATTTTTATGTGTTTTAGCATTTTTGATTCTTTCTTACCTCTTAATTTTATAAAGTACCTCAAATTTATGTTTATTAGTTGGTAAAAAAGGGATCTAAATTGGTTTACTCATTGTAATAATTAATTGTTTAAATTTATTGTTACAATTCTGTTTGATCCTGATACAATACAATACAATACAATACAATCTGATATAGAATGAATATAATAAAACAATAAAAAAAACTTTCATAAATTAATTTCAAATCACAACGTTTCTCACTATGGAATAGTGACCAGATTCAAGTTATCTTCTCTATGAAGAAAATAGTAAAGTAATATTTTCAGAATAGGTGGTTCAAATCATCGCTGAATTTTAATACATATTAGCGTAAATCGAGACCATAACAGCTTTTGGCCGAGGCGGTTTCAGCAGAAATGTCGTTTATGTCGTCATCTGCACCTTTCCACATTGTGCCTGACTAAAAAAATATTTGAACCTATGATCCGGGGTTTTGAAGAAGTTTAATGATGTTTTTATTTAATTTTTTTTATATTTCTGATTTTTTTTTAATACTAATTTATAGTCAATAATGCTTTCCGATCATTGCTCATATAAATTGCTCACAACCCTTATGAAATGCAAATAATGTTAAATTGAATAAATATTGTTTTATTTATTCATTTTTTTTTCATTCGGAAAAAAGCGATTTAGTGTAGTATCCCTAGGAGAGCAATTACATAATGGGTAAAATTATTTGTTTCTAATAAAAAAAATCACTGATTATGTATGTCTACCCGAAAGGCCCGACAAATATTGCTCATAGTGTTTTACTTAAAATGTATTTTAATTAATTATACTAAAATTATTTGGTATATGAATAAAGATATACGTAAAGCTATGAATTATTCAGAAATACTTATTAAGCAGGTACACTGTGATTTTATAAGTCGCAACCCAGCTTACACGAGCTTTCGTTCTCATTATCAGACTAGAGTTAAGTGAAGCCTGATGGTGAGAGCAGAAGCTCTTGAAAACTGATTCGCTACTAATAAAGTTACAGTACACTGAGAAAAATACTAACGAAATTTCACAACGAATCATTGGTACGTACTATCAGATTAGGACCAGAGATCGTACAAACGATTCATTAGTACGAATCTATAATATTAACTCTTCGCAAACAAGTTGTTGGTAAATTTACCAATGATTTGTTTGCGAAGAGTTAATATTATAGATTTATACCAATGAATCGTTTGTACGATCTCTGGTCCTAATCTGATAGTACTGTACCAATGATTCGTTTTGAGTATTTTTCTCAGTGTAGAAGTATATAAGGCATCCGAAGTGTGGAGGAGCTGTTCCGAGCGGCGCAGGACAGAGTCAAGTTCGCCGAGGTGATCGCCAACGTTGGGGGGAACCGACAGGGCACTTAAAGAAGAAGAAGTATTTAATAAATGTTTTATTTCTGAATAATTTAACATGAGCCCTCACCATGAACCGTTGGTCGAAAATAATTATTCTCATTACAGGTTTATTCAAAAGGATTTACTCTTTTTCTTGTCACAATAATGGGTACGTTTTTTTTTAGAATATTGGCGATGCATCCTTGTTTGGATGATTTCCGCCATTTAAAATCATGGGTTTATTGTTTCAGGTTATAACTATAGATTAAACTAATTAGTTCAATAATGAGCAAAAGTGATCAATTCATCAAAATACAATGAAATTTTTCAGAACAAAATCAAACAACATTCCATGCACCTTATCATCCTCTAAACCAAGCAGATAGCTGATGTTAAGTGGTTATTCTACATTCTGAAGGGAGAAATAGGGTACGTATTTACAGTTTGCTTTCCAATATCCGCGGATGTGAATGCGGATGCGGATTTTTGAAGGCTCACATCCGCGGATGCGAATGCGGATGCGGATGTTCAAGATATTATAGAAAAAAAGTAGGAACTATCTTTGTTGGTAGGCCCCACTGTCAAATATGTGACGAAATTGTTGCTACAATAATATTATGATTTTTTGGCGAAATATTTTTTTTCTTTTTTGTTATTTGCAAAAATAAATCGCGTCGGATCTTGTCACCAATTTTTTCGTTCCCATTGGTTAATCTCAAGTGCGAACGGCACACGCCATTTCTTTCTTGTCGCAAATTGTCTTACATCCGCATCCGCATGAACATCCGCATCAATTATTGCGGATGCGGATGCGGATGCAGATGTCTAAATACATGCGGAAGCTCCGCATTTGCGGATGCGGATGCGAATATTCGCAACATCCCTGATACAGACTAAGCAGACACTCTGTATAATATTCAATAAAGTTATTATTAAAGATTGAGATGGTCGGCTCATTCGATGATGATAATGTCTCAGACACTCAACCGGAAAATCTTGTATTCGAATACTATAGCCGCTTATTCCGCCTATGTTCTACTTTTATTCAATAAAAGTTTACGCTCTCTACAAAGTGTATTATCACATAATTTCCAAGCACCAAAATAGCACTGACTGAATACTGCGAACTGCGTCTGTATATCAAAAGTAAATTATTTATTATCTATATTTGTCTTGTGGAGTACGGATCAATGAAAACGTCCCTCGCTTTTCGATGTAAGTTTACGGGTGCCCATTAAAAGGCAGGTAGGCAGTCGTAAAATATAATTAATTTTTACCTTTCATACTCATCTATTCAACGATGATATACTATACAGCTTCTTTTATAATTTGCACATATTTTTTTCATTACGGAGTGGGAAACTTCGAAGTTCAGAGTTTAATATTATAATCTCTTACAAACTACAATGACAGCTTCATATTAACAATAATATATGTAAGTTTTGTTATAGCATAATTTTTTATTATGAGTATCTCACGTTGGACACAATCAGGTTTTTTTTCTTCATTCATAAAAAAACATTTACACATATTTGAGAAAAAATAAATTCATCATCATCATCATCATGGGCTATTGTATTGAGAAGAAAATATATTATCACATTAATTATTAAAAAAGTGTTAGTGTTGTTGCTGCCACACTAGATACAATGCACCTGTATTAGGGCTAACAACAAACAACATAAACATTATAAAAGTATAAAAAATAACAACAAAAACACATAAAAACATCAAATGCAAGAACACTCGCATTTCTATACCAACAAAGAAAAAAATTCCTTACATTTGTCTCTACCCGCATCAATCAAAAATCTGAGACCAGCTTTTTAAATTTTTCTTTTGAAGTTATGTCTCTTTCTTCTCTAGGTAACAAATTATACAATCTGGGTCCCCAAAACATGGTGCCCCGCTGCCCTAGAGCAGTTCTAACTCCAGAAACCGGCCACACGTCTTCTGAAATCCCTCTTGTATAACAAACTGCATCTGCTCTATGAGGATGAGTTAGGTATATTTACCCCAATTTAATACCTAATCAGCACATACAATGTATAAAGTTGTCGGACCTCAAATAAGTTGACGTTGTCTTTTCTAAACCTTATATGATTGTTCGTGTGCTAAATTTACATTTGTAAGCTAACATAACGGTTAATTGTAAAAACAAATACTCGAAAAAAGTTCATATTCTGTTTTCACCGAATTCACGAACGCAAAGAACAGCTTCTGGTTTTTACCCAGAAACTACTCTATAATCATTCGTAGATAAAAGATCAATTGATAGGTGCATACATTGCCATTCAAAAAAGCTCCTTGTGCATACCAAATCTTACAATAAGTTGACTTTCGTACTCTCTCAATCAGGATTCTACCATGTTTGTTTAAGTTTTAATTAGATAAAAGCACACAATAACAAGAGTGTATTCTATCGTATCCTTAAATGTCATCCACTAGTTTACGAGTGATCCGGAAATTTTATATTAAATTGTAATTTAAACCATTTTCTTACTTATTATTTTATTCCATTTTTTGCACCCAATACACTTCTGTAGCATCCCACCTTTATTTCAACAAGTATAGGAGAATTTACAAACTTTGTGGGTAGGACCCAATTTCTCAAAATGTTTCCACGTCAGGAATATTATCCATGCAACAACGTATGCTTTCCGGGCAACAACGTAGGCATCTTACGCCTTTCTAAATAGTTTATTTGTTTACTGCTAGAGGGCATACGATATACTGATGCTTATTCTAAAATAGCACCATAGAATAATACATATTAGCATCTTATAATTTATTATTAAATTACTGTGTGACGTCACTGAAACAACTTGTCTCAAATTGACTTAATATAATGTGCACCCTAGATATTTTTAGAACGCTGTATTAGTTTTTGGTCATGATTCGATATAATATGTATCGGTTTATCGAAAGACACAATCTTGTCAATTGGAATAGGGTGACACAAAAGGAATCATCAGAAGAATGAAAAAATGTGACAAATTGTTACTATTTTTGTTTTGAGCTAGTTTTTGCTGTTAGAAATGTACAGGTATTTAATACATTATACAAAAGAAGAGTGAGTGAGTGATACAATAGAAATTTAATATACATTATGTTGTTTGCTGTTGAGTTTGCTACTGGCATCTCGTAGTAGCTTGTTCAGATTTTTTAGTTTAGGTTTTTTCCGGTGATTTGGGGTGTTAGATTGGCCTAGACTTAGAGACTAACAAATTACGCCAATAATAATACGAATCTTTGTTTCTTATTTAATTTTTATTGCTTTAACAAATATATATTTTTTATTTATTTATTCTTTTTGCACATCATCATTTTAAATAGTGTTAACAAAACAATATAAAATTTAAAAAACTAGGACGATGTCAGTGGCGAGATTATCACTAATAATAAGTTATTTCTTCCATCTAACCATGACACATTGACATAAACCTAGTTAAGACAAATTTACTTATTTGATGTGGTTGTTGGTAAATGTTTGATTAAATAAATGAAAATAAATAGTCGACACTAATGAAGTTGTTTGAATTAATCTCGCGCAGTGATTGTACAATAAGGATATAATTATTATAAAATTGTTTGAATAATTACTTTCATCATATATTTATTAATTTTCATTAATATTCATTACTTTTTTTGTGTGATCTATTTTCATTATTATTGTTAATTTAACATAATTATGTATATAATAACCGAACGGGCTTTAATTAAAATAATTTAATCTCCTTGTTATTGCATAATATTTGATTGTGCTGGTTATGTATGTATTGTCTGCAGTGTTCTGTTGATTGAATTAATGAATGCATTTCTATTTTAATTGGCTCGTCTGCAAGTTTTCAAGTATCTTGTAAGATACAGTAAACTGTTATTTGCAAAACTTCACTTTGAGATATTATTTAGCAATTGTCGATGAATTCAGTGTCGATGTGTAGGTAGGTAAATCTCAATCTGAATATCTTTGATACGGAGACGAACACTTAAGAAGAGAACCAATGGACACAAATTTTATTCAGCAAATCCCGACGCCATAATAAATGGAATAAATTTGAATAAATGTCTGTAAATTTTAGAAACTATACAGGTTTATGTTGCAAAATGAATTAAAATAATTTCTCTCTACATTTTTTTTAAATGGGACGTATCTATGTAGTAGGTAGTTGTTGATAAAAATGAGAATTATGGTAGTTGACACTGGACACATATTTCCACTATTTTTTTGCACGTTGTTGTATTAAACGCTCATAATTATGAAGTACATTTTAAATTCATGACAAAACAAATAATAATATTGTGTTGATTTCGAATGAGTATAAAATAGCGCACGTCAGGTGCCAATTGATATTTATAGTTGCTATTTTTTTAATGAGAAATAAGAAAAAAAATAATGATTGAGAATTTTTTCTGTGTATCTTATTTTTCATGAGGTACCTACATCTTTGTAAGTACTTGTGTTAAATATAAATAATATACATCCATCTACAAATAATCAAAAGAGAGGACTTAGAAAGGAGCTGTCGATATTTTTCACTCACATTAAGGGTTGCACCCTACTCTCTCACCCATGGATGTTGCAGGAATGTCAATTCCTATGTCATCCATACTCTTCATGCAAATTTTTCTCAAGGTTGGCCTGAAATGCTATCCCCGACAAAATCCTCCCCAAAATTAAATACAACCGTTAATGTCCACCGACTACATTGTTCTACAAAAGGGCTTAAAATTAACTTACAGTAACGTAATTACTAGGTACAAGTTGTTTGCCTAAGGGCCGCGATATCCAAAACGTTAACCAAGCAGTTAACTTGTTGTCAAGAGTAAACCATAAGTTAACTCAAGAAATGGTGATATCCAATCTTGGTTACGGAGATAACAAGTGGTTATTTATAACCACCCGATTTTCATGAGTTAACTATCGAATCCACGAGTTAACTTTGAAAATGAATATTTTTTTCGTCTGTAGATGGTGCTATATATGTCATCAATTTGACAGTTAGGTACATAGTTTGTCATTTTGGTTTGAGAATATTGTGTTATAATAATATAATATATGTATTGATCAAAACTGGATAATTATCTTCATAATAATGTTGATACATCATCCGATGAACAATATTATTGATACTTTCAAAACACTCGTCAACGTGAGCAACACGTTAAAATTTAAAATGGCGGCTCCAAACAACCAGTGAAGTGCCAAATAACTTCCCTAGTGTTGCCACTCGTACGACAAAAGTGCGTAAAAATTAAATTTCAACCGATTTGTACTAAGGTATTGCCATATATGAATACTGTTTACATCACTACAGAAAGTTAACCTCTGGTTAAGTAACCATTGTAAATTATTTTTATGATATCACCAAACGCCGAACATGAACAAGTTAACTCATAACAGTTGATTACTTAACCACAAGTTAACTTCTATTTGGATATCGCGGCCCTAAATTAACACAAAATATCTACTAAGACTAGGTTGAAGTTTTCTTCAGTCGAATAAGTTTTATTTCGTTAAAGGAAAGCAATAAAAAATGCTTAGTTTAATATTAAAATTATGCACATCTGTTCCATTAATTTTGAGAGAAGAAGTAAGTGGGAAACTAATGTTTTCTATAAAAACACCCGTCTTTTGAATAATATTATTTTCTTGAAAACTTAAACTTATTATAGAGACTCAAGGACGTAGGTATCCGAGGGCAGACTGGGGGAGTTACCCATCTAATTGAAATTGGCATTGAAGTTGAAAGCTGTCGAAACTACGAAGTTCAAATTTGAAAGCTGGATATATTCCAAAAAATCCCTACAATAACGACATCGTAAAGTATTTAAATTTTCTATCAAAATAAAAAATTGTCGTCGGGGAAAAGTTAGGTACCTACTAACTTTAATCCTTTTACCTTGTACTTTGTTAAAATATTTCTTTTTGTTAGTCGCTTTTTCCCCTTTGAAATCTCGTAGACAGTACTAATACTTTCTTTTATACATGCGCTATTGTTTCAAAATTTTCCTCCTTTATACATAGGTAGATAGGTACCAAAATGAAAGGATTCATAAATTTATTTAAAAAATTAATCGACTTCGCGTTCAAACAGTCGAAGCAAACATCTTAGCGATTTATATTATATTTAACCAATAAGAAATAAATGACTGAACAAATTGAATATGTACATTCAAAAATAATGTCCACCTGTATCTTTTTTTTTATAATTTCGATTTTACTGACCGAAGGTACCTGTCGGAAGTCCATTTCAAATAAACTGAAAAAAAAACCACAGTTTGTAGTAAACTTCAAAATGATTTTTATTAACTTTGCTCACTAGTATTTGAAGACTCTGGACTCCATCCTCAGGCGATAAAAAAAAGTAATTTTAGAAGAAAAAAATGCTTTTTACTAATCGCGTGACGATGGAGTCGAGAGTCAAAAAATATTAGTAGATAAACGAGGTTAATAAAAGTCTTATGTAAATGTAAAATATTTGTTTTTCGTTTATTCAGTATAGATCAACACTTGATGATGCGAACTCGGAGTCCGCGAAACCGGTCGTGCGTTAGTCGTACTCAATAGTAACATAAAACAAGAATAATATTTATTTTATTTTATTTGATAATTAATAAAAGTCATTTGGAAGTTAACTACACGTATTTTTCAATTTATATTATAATATTTATTTATTCTTTTTGCACATCATCTTTTTACAGCAATAATAACAAAATCGTAAAAAAAACAAAATATTGAGGTGACACACAATGACGAGATAATCATATATAGGTAGTGATTTTTTCCATTTAACCGTCTTATATGACTACATAATATGATAATACTTATGGTGTTTTGAAAACCTAATAAATTCAATGCTTAGACATAAATAATATATAGGTACATGCATAACGAGGGTTTGAAATAAATTATCCAAACCGTTATTAATCTAATAATTGATTAATTAATATTCCCAAAGCTTTCTTTTATTCCATATCCTGCATACATACATACATTCACACATACCTGTTACAAGTAATATACCTACATTCCCTAGTGAGCGATTACAATAACAGTCTGACCAATAACGATGTAGAAAAGCTTCAGTTGGTAGAAAAACATTTGTAGGTACTAAAATCATATTATAATTATATCTACATACCAAAAAGCCTTTGTATGGAGCATTCTGCTTTATGGTTGTGAGACGTGGCCCATCAGCAAGAGTGAAAGCGTACGGTTGGCGGCCTTTGAGATGTGGTGAATGCTACGCATTAAAATATTCAACGCGTAATATGTTCATATTCGCTACTGTACCTAGAATCATTCGTTGTCCTTTTTCGTCACTCGAACCGATAATGATAATAATAATATTATATTCCCTCGTGAAATATCGGTTAGCTTCGTGTGTTTGAATTTTTGCACTCCTTTCCAATAATACTTCCGACCTCGTGTTGAATCACGTGATCGATGCTTGGCTTGGACGGTTGACGAATTAACGGTCAAAAATCAGTTACCCCCTAACCATGGGATAGGCTGGACGTAGAGTGGGCGAGTCCCCTCTCTGTCTTGGCCGCGAACAGCCATCGACGCAGCTCCGACACGATAATAATATTAACAATAATTAATTAATGTCGAACGCCGTAATATTGTGATGAACAAGCGTGTTATCCTCCAGTGTTACATAGAACTATTCTTACTGTGTGTAATAATAATAACATCTTAAAGAAAACTGTTTATTCGTTATGGGCGCGACCACTTTTGCCTCCAAAAATCTTTGTACCATAATAATGATTACTAATCATTATCGAATGCCGTAATAGTGATATGAACAAGTGTGTAGTCCTCCTGCGTTATATAAAACTATTCTTACGGTTATGTAATAATAACATCTGGAAGTATTCCGTATTATGATATAATTTCATTTCGGGCGTGGCTACTTTTACCGCCAACCCGCTAGACAATTGTGATGTGTTCTAATTCATTGTACCTGAACAATTTTAATTGAGGTTAATCTTGTTTGTGACCGTATAAAAGTTCCTTACTAACTGCCCCAGTATTACTGTCTCTAGTTAATAATATTGAGTGCGATTCGCATACTGCAACGGGTACCACTTAATGTCGGGTACCAAGTGATCGGTGTCGCTGTTATATACATACGCGCCTCTCAGTTCCATGTGCTTTTAGAAATCCTCTGCCAACTTTATTGGCCACGGCCTTTGTTGGAGGAGCGATTAAACAACTTGCCATGTTTTCTTGGAAAGAATAGTGAATTTGTGACGTTCCCTACTTTATAAACTGAGAACAGTGTAGGAACGTATAGGAATTCCTCACGCCTCTTGAGAAGTAGTGATCTCCCGTCCTGAGGACTGAATCTACCAGGTTCTGTCTCCACTCCTACCTCCGTACTTCTTGGCATGTCCAGCCCTCGCCATAGAGACAATAGAGTATGTTTTCTTTCTCGACTCTGGTCTCTGCCGTCAAAGTACAACTGCTTCTTCACCAGTAATCTACATGGCTTTGTGTATTTTGCCAACTACGCACCTATTCATCTGTAAGTGACTGTATTTCATATGTTATATTGCATAATGTATATAATGATATTTCCTCCCCATGTACGGGTTCATGTTATTATAGTACTAGATATATAATGATTTTCCTTTGTGTATTAATTTAAGCTCTTAAGGTTGAATGAAGAATGAATGGCTCAATTTGATTAATTTAAGGGTATATGGTAGTCCTGGTATTGATTATATATATATATATATAATACCGAGGTTGGACTAACCGATTATTATCATTTAATGTTTTAATATCTCAATACAAATTCTCCAGTACTTTCATAATTTTTCATATTGTAAGGAATATTATTCCATACAAGTTTACCTTGGAAGTAACTGTTTTGTTATATAATATATGTACACAATAAATGTGAATCACATACCTTAATTTATCTTTCTGTTGAAATCCATTTTATACCTACAAGTAGCTTCAGTACTTCTAATATTGTTAAAGTGCATTTCTTAGCCTCCGTGTATGTAGAATTCAGATAACCTATTTTATAACTTGAATTCTCTTGTCGCCGAGGTTCGAATCCTTGACCAACCAAAGGCTGGATGTCTCTATTATCTCGCTATGAAGACAATAAAGAGCTAGATTAAGGGCTTCATCAATAGAGATAATTTATCCTCATTCCTGGAGAGTTATGATGTACTTTTGATAATCTTATTGTGCACTTGATATATAATTTTGATTGTTTACATAGATATATCTATAAATTTACTCTGATATGTAATAAGAAGAATTTATACAATATGTTATAACTGGTATACAGATGGAAGTGACAGAGTTAAGAGGTCCTGGTAACCAGACTGCTTGGGGAACTAAGGGTAAGCATGACGCAGAGGCCTCTCTCGGCCAAAGTTAAGTAAGAGGCACCTATACTTAAAGATACCCCCTAGACAAAATAACGAGTACAGGCACTTTTGCTATAAGAGACCCCTAGACAACTTATCGAGCATACCTATAACAGTACCACCAAACTGTAGAGTGGAATTTTAACAAATATATACTAGTATTACTTTTGAGAACTTATATCGAACAACTAATATAAGACTATGGGCCCCGTACCTTTTCTTCAAAAAGGAACACGGAGATTATTTCACTTCTTCTTGTTTGATATGAAAATTGTTTAATGGTTATATTTTTTTATTCTTTAAATGCAGTACATTATTGCGTCCTCTGGATGTAGCAAATTGTGTGCTCGACCATGACGTGATATGCTACAGACGCATGCTGAAGATCCATTGGTCGGAACACGTCGAAAACGAAGAAGTGTTAACCAGGGTAGGCGAAAAAAGGCAACTTCTTAAGATAATCAGTCAACAACGAGCTCACTGGATTGGCCACAATATCAGGTACCCAGGACTACTCATCGCCATCGCGGAGGGTAAGACCGAGGGCAAAATGGCAGAGGCCGACCAAGAGATACGTATATAGACCAACTAAAGAGGGACATGAATTGTGGCCCATACGTAGAACTGAAAAGACTAGCTGAGAATAGGGAAGAATGGAGAAGAAAATCCAAACTCGTTGCAGATCAATCCAATGGATTGTAACTTATTATATACCAACCTACCTATAACATCACGGCATTCCCACAAGTGGGGTAGCCACAAAACTACATAACTGCAGGTTGTCCTCTCTATGGCTATATTTTATTTTCAGGACTAGTCGTTCACCTATTTATTTATTTGGATTATTAAACATTTGAATATACCTTCACTTGAACGGAAATAATTTACAAATCACAAAATATAAACAATACATTATTCTACTCAACTTGTATCCATAATTTCACAACTTGCTATATAAGTCTACTTGCTACAAAGCTATTTTTAAAATAGATGTTTATTTATTTTAAAATAGTTTTTTATAGAATTTCATTAGAATTTATTTCGGGAATGTCTTTGTTATTTGTTCAATTTTTAATTTTGTTGGGTGGAAATGTAATTATTTTCGAATGTTTTGTTTACGTTCTTGTTTGTATTATGGTATGCGTTTTTGTATATTACATTTCTTTTCAAATTTCCAGAGAACTTCATTTGGGTATTCAGAGTGACAAACTCGAGAGTCACATACCAGAATCACTAAAGAAACACTTCCCTTCCCAAAGGAACATCTTATCCAGACCTAAGACTCTACATCATGGGATGGAATTGTAGAATATAGTGTTTCAATACAAATTACTTCTTATTCTTCTTTACGTGTCTTGTCTGGTACTCCCGACATTGATGACTACCTGGGAGAAATATTGTCTGTTCTGGGTATTACGAAACAGCTCCTACACACCTTTCATTCTCGAATGTTCTGAAATCAAGAAAGACGTTTCCTTCCAACCCCTCAATGTCTCTCAATGTTACCTTCTATGACCAGATGGCATATTTTTGTCCAATGTTTTTAAAACTTTGTTTTGTTTCGCTTTATTTTATGAATTTTTAAGCCTTATTCATAAGTTGAGATGTTTTGATATAAATATCTTTTTGCAATAGACCATTAAAGGATGACGTCACAGAAAAATCATTGAGGGGCATCAGGTATCCCAACACAACAGACGATTACGGTGTAATATTAGGTGGAACGCCTAAAGAATACCTAATAATCAAAAAAACTGTCAAGTGTCGATTTTGTTATTATTTTGTCGTCTGACTTTCTTTTTTTCTCTTATGGCATAACTTTTTTTTTTATTCTTATGGCATTTTGTCGTCTGACTTTCTTTTTTTTCTCTTATGGCATCCTACAAGGATGATTTGCGCAATCTTACTGTTTGCCCCCCAAGCAAAAGCAAATCCATAGACAAGACCACGTGACCTTTAATGGTCTATTATTAGAACAACGTAATTTGATAATGTTTCATTTTTTTTATTGTTTATATTGATCTTTTTTTTAGATTACCTATAGTTCTTTTAAGAGATTTTTAGTTGTATATTTTGTTTATTGCATGTTGCTTTGCAGCCACAACACAACCACGAGGCTAGTGTATATATACTTGTTTAAATGAAAAAAAGTATCTACTTTCATTAAAAATTATCTACTTTAATTAAAAGATTAAAATAAATCCTATTTTTACTTTTATTGATTGATTGTATACATTCAATTTTAAAGTAGATACATACATACATACTAAAGCGAAATATCTAAAAATAAAATTGTTTTTTTTTTTCGAATGCTAAATGCTTCGTTATTCTAATAAAGAATGTACTATGTAACATCCGTGTTAGATAGATAAACGGCAAACATAACATTGAAGTAAAAAATAAATGGAATGTACGAGAGAGAGAATGAAAAAAAGAAGTATTTTTTTCTGGAAACTTTAGTAGGCTTCATGATGTGTTTATGGATCCCATAAAAAGTTCGTGGAGAACAGTTTCCGACGGCTATTAATCTTACCGTAACATATCCACAATATGTAGGTACACCCATTGTACGATTGATGACGTTGCCTCCTAGCCTAACCTATGTACGTAGGTACACCTACATACATGAATACCGTTACATAGCATTTCAGTACGCAGACACACAAATATACATACATACATACTTACTTATCTAAATATAATATGTATGATGCAAACATTCGTATTTATTAGTGATGTAACGAATCTGTGATTTTAGATATTCGCGAAAGCGAATATTTGTTGCCGACATTTACGAATACGAATGCGATTAGCGAATTGGCGAAGGCTTGCTTAAATTTCTACAATTTATTGGTCAAACATTAAAATTTCTACCCCCATCCCCGTCGCCGAATTTTCAAAATGGTATAGGAATATAATATATTTCAAAACTTCTCGGTTTTCTCAAAGAATATTTTTCTGTAGTACCTTTTTCTACAATGTACCGGGTAAGTATCCGGTACTTTTACCGAATTACCCGATACTTTATTACTATTATATATATATAATATTTGCAAGACTTTCGCATATTTTTTTGCGAATACGAATGCGAATACTTTGAAATATGCGAATACGAATATTCGTCATCACTAGTATCTACTGGAGAATGAGTTCGATTACACCCGAACATTTGTGTTTTACTTTTAGATTAAAAATAAATCTATGATAGGGATAAAAATAAAAGTAAATGTTTTTCTACGTCTGTACCTCCTAATAAAAATATATGTAGGTATATTAAGACTCAGCTTAGAAGCATGTCTGGTAAAGTAATGTTTCTTTTTATTATTTCCATGTTTTTACATTCGGTTGGTCTATTCACTGTGTCGGTGTTAAGGCAGTAGAATTCCATAACATGACCGTGAGAAGTGTGAGTGAGATAGTAGCATTATTAGTAGGTATTACTTTAATGTACATAATTTGTAAGCAATAATAAAAATAAGACCGTACAAGCGTATGTGTGATAAAAATGTATGATTGTAATTTAAAAAAAATTGTTGTTGTAAGGCATCAAACAGATTATTGATCGCGCCTTTGCGATAAACTCGCCCTCTGTATATTGATTGCATCTAGCTTGTTTACCTTTTATGTTATTGTTTTTTTTTATCAATGTATAGTAAAGAATAAATAAATAAATAATATTTTTTTATATATTTAATGATCTTGTGCCGTATATGATATTATTAAAAAATAAATAAATTATGTACGTAATAAACAAACAAATGTTTTTCTACTATGCGATATATTCGCAAGAGCGACGTAAGGACATTGTCAAAATTGTATGGTATCTAATGCTAGGACATAGTCAATCTTGAAGTGAGATTGACAAGACGAGGACCTCTTTCTCACAAAATTAATCGTATAGTGGAAAAAAAACATTATTGTTTTATTTATTTCTTTACGATTGTTCTGTTGTGGGATACGCCGTCATCATAATATTGTGGGTATGTAATTTTTAAAACGACAGCTTTTTTTTCATCATCAAAAATATTGATAATCAAACAAAATTTTAGCAATAAGTACATTAAATTGGATTAATAATTCTAGTCGTTGTTTGTGAGTATCGTTTCAGTTGAATTAACAATTTCAGTAGGATTAAGAATTTCATTATATTTATGGAAATATATTTTCTATATATTATATTATATTTACGGATTTTAATTATAAATAATGTCATTTGAAAATAAATACTTGGAATGATCAGAATAAACGTGTATGAATACGTGACAATAACATGTGTGAATACGTAATATTAACGTGGTTTAAATATTTACTAATAGTAATTCGGGTATGTGCAAACAATAAACAAATAATATTATGAATTTTGTCATTTGACAATTTCTATCATCAGTTAAGCAGCATAAATAGAGAATATGATTATTTTCATTTTAATAGTTGTATTTTTTTAATATAATCAGTAACATACACAGAGAAGAATAGTGAATGGCTCTCTGGATTGCAAGGAGTTGCTAAGCTTAGTGAAATTGCGCGTCCCAAACCGTAACAACAGAATGCAGAACTAGCCTAAGTTTAATTTTGGACAAACTGAGTTTAGTATTAAGAAATGATAATTATAGATACGAGATAATTTAATGAATGAGAGTTGTTGGATTCCTAAATAATAATGCATGTCAAAATTTGCCTGAGTTTATTTTTTTTATTACAAAAACAAAGCTTTAAACTGCCCTTTTGAAAAATCACCCTAAAACACTTAGGCTAGTTCTGCATTAGGTAGTGACTGAAGTCAGGCATTGTTATAAATGTAATAATACATATTATGTTGCGGGATCATCGTCCAACTATAGTTATTACTCTGCAATTAATCGAATTAATGTAATACGTTTAATACTTACTGTGTTTTTTTTCACAATATTAAAGAATCAAGCAGTCATAACATTATATGTTAACAATATTGATACACTCAACATGTGGACCAGCGAAGATTTCACTCTAACCAGAAATGTATTAGTCTTGAGAAAAAAAGCAAAAGTTAAAATTTTCTAAAAAAGTCAAAGTAAATTTAAAAACAATAATAATACAATATTTAAAAATAATACAAAAATATAAAAGTAACAAATCATAACGTAACGATTCAGAGGAAATGTGCTGTGAGTGGATTTGTTCGAGAGTAGGTACACGCTTTCCATTGAAAATCATATTTACTTTCCCTCATGTTTTTGCTTTCATTGTATCTCATAGGATGTTGATTGTGTTTTGTTTTATGAGTTTTTTTTTAAAGTTTACTGTACTATAAAAGCTATGTTAAAAAGCCGTGTATTATGATAAAAAATAAATATTTTTTGCATTTTCCATCTTAGAAGGAATTTAAACACTAAACTTTCATATACTTATACGAAAGTTTTATTAATTCAACGTGAATACCATTGTTTTGTCACATTGTTTCACACCGTTACAAGAAAACATGATGGCACTCAAGTCTAAACTGAGGGGAGGGGGCAGTGCAGATCATAGTTTTATTCTAATTATTTATTTCTTTGTCTACATTGCTGGGTTACATGGACTAATGATGTACTCAAACACCTAAAAAAAAAGCACCTTGCAATCAGCACTCTAGAAATGGTATCTATAATATCGTGTAAAGGTACAAGATAATGATCATTAAAATGTATATTCATTCTGGGTACTACTGGATAACCTATGGTAGAAATTATCCTGAGGATGGCGCCAGCATGTGCGCCGAAACGTCGACACAACGAAATTAAAAATGGCCTGCCCGAAAAGCAACAACCAGATAGAGACGATCTCCATGAAAATGTTAAATCCTTTATTTACTGAAAGAATATCAGCTTCAGCAAGTGCTCGTAGATACCTATGTTCATCGATGTTACAATTCATTACATCCAGTATAATATATATAATGAGTTACAATCCATTGGATTGGTCTGCAACGAGTTTTGACTTATTTCTCTACTCCTCCCTATTCTCAGCCAGTCTCTTCAACTCCATATATGAGCCACAGCTCATGTCCCTCTTCAGTTGGTCCATATAGGCGTCTCTCGGTCAACCTCAGCCATTTGTGCCTTCGGTCCTACCCTCTGCGATTGCGATGAGCAGTCCTGGGTGCCTGATGTTGTGGCCAATCCAATTAGCTCGTTGTTGGCAGATTCTTTTGAGGAGTTGCCTTTTTTCGCCAACCCTGGTTAACACTTCTTCGTTTTCGACGTGTTCCGACCAATGAATCTTCAGCATGCGTCTATAGCACCACATTTCAAATGCCGCTAACCGTCCACTTTCCCTCTTGCTGATGGTCCACGTCTCGCACCCATATAGCAGAATGCTCCACACAAAGGCTTAAGTGAGATTCTTCCTCACGCTTAGATCAATATTAGGGGATTCTGATATTTTGGATTTATTGTCAAAGGCAATTCGTGCCTGGTTTATTCTGCTCACAATTTCTGATTTGGAGCGTCCGTCCTGGTTTATTCTGCTACCCAAATACACGAATTCTCTTACTTGTTTGATGCTCACTTCATTTAAGGCAATGTTCGCAGTCGCTTCCTCCCTTCCAACGACCATACATTTTGTTTTATCTTCATTTATTTTTATGTTGTACTTTGACAACAGTATACTTTCCATTTTTCCTAAGGCTTCGTTCAGCTCCATCTCGGAGTCTGCGAGCAGTGCTATGTCGTCAGCATATCTAATCATGTCGACCTTTTTCCCATTTATTTTTACTCCTGTCCAGTTCTTCATTTCTTCTCTGAGTTCATCAATAGCTCGCTGTATATAGCAGTTAAAGAGTGCTGGCGACATTGAGCAACCATGTCTTAAACCTTTTTCTACCCTCGCTTCTGCGCAGCTCTCTCTGCTTTTAATTACAGCCATTTCATTCTTGTATAGGCTCCAGATTGCTCTTCTGTCCTTATAGCTCATTCCTATCTGGTTTAGAGTCTTAAAAAGTTGTTCCCATTCTACTTTATCGAATGCTTTTTCTAGGTCGATGAATGCTACATACGTGTTTCTATTCACTGTTATTCTTTTTTCAAGAACAAGTCTTAGATTCAGAATTGCATCTCTTGTAGCTGTCTCTTTATGTCTCTTTAAGTATAATAAAAAGTTTTATTAATAATCCATATAATTCTGTTCCGAGAATATTCTTTAATACACATTTATAATATAATAACATTCCTCAAACTTTTTTATACTTACATACTTTAATTACCTGTCATCGTTCGAGTTTATATCTCGTGTATTCAAATAAAAAAGAGAACTCGTGCAAATACATGCGTCAAAACGTGATGAGATTCGTGGAAACCTACCTAGAAGAACCTCCGTAGAAAAAATGCGCAAAACCTCTTCTCAATGTACAAGCTTTGATTTTGTCATCACAGATGTATTTATTTACACAAAATGAGCCATATTTGAAAAAAAAAAACTTGTTGGTACCTATATAGGGAAATAAAAATGCTCACATTTGAATTGACCTTTTTTAGTTGGTAGTACCTAACGCCTATGTATTTAGGTGCTTTACCAAGGAATTGAAAAAAATAAGGGAGTATTACCTGGGTACTCTGTAACTCCCAAAAAGACTTTAATAAATAATGTATAGACTAAAATATTCGTGATTTATTTTTATCTTGGACTAACGGTCCTCCACGGCTTTGCACGGGTAGATTGGAGTTTTAGTAAGGATGCCCAACTTTTTTGAAAATACAATATAGACTATGTCACCCGGGGATAATGTAGCTTCCCAACAGAGAAAGAATTTTTCAAATCAAACAATCAAATCTTTCCTCTTTATAATATAAATATATATAGATAAATATGTTTGAAAACGAAAATTCATAGATTTAATATTTTTTATGAATTTTATGATCTGTCACGCGCCCCATTATGAAAAAAAATGTGTTAATTACACATTCACAAAAAAACATTTTTTATCATTGGTAGGTAATCATCATATTTTACGGGTACCTATTATTACCAACATAATTCCTAAATTTTAAGTTCTGTTGTTATTTTAGTTTCCATTTTTAAATTAATTCAAAGGTACCTTACAATAAAAATGTTTTGTTCACAAATACCTACCTCAAATTAGTAAAATTCCATACATTTTACCATACCATACCATACCATACCATCACGGCATATCCCACAAGTGGGGTAGCCAGCAGATCAGCTGCATGTAAGAAACATGCAAACTGTCCTCTTTGTGCCAATATAAAATCAAGACATTCAGGATGGGTGGCATACCTCATCACTTAATTTAAGATGAAAAATGTCTTAATTTTTTCGAACACCTGCCTTTTACAGGACACTCGAAAACTTACGCAGAAGAGTGGGAGACCAATTCTTTACCGGGTGCTCCACGGGATAAATACTTAGAAAATTTCATTAAAATTTGACTTTATTTGTTATTATCAAAAGGATATTAAAATATTTTTATCCTAAGGTCTGCCCAATAATGAATGAGAACATGTACAAAGTATCCGGGTTGGCTAGAAGGAATCGCATAATATGCAATAAGCCCGCCTTATAGTAATCTCTGTAGAAATTTAGTTGTATACTACATATTTGGATACCTATTAAGTTACATTTATTTATTATTTTATTATTCGGTTATATATCTATATTTTTTCCAATAATTACAAAGACTATCGAGAACATGCATACAAAAGAAGTTACGTGTTGACTTAAATATATTTGTTATGCTGAATGTGAACGAAATAAATAAACAATGACCCGGATTATTTTTTTAGTTCAGATTTTTGTAAAATAACTCTTATTTATTCACACGCTAACTTTTGAGATAATTCAATATGTTCATGAATGGATTACAACCTATAATACTTTCGGTTCATCCTGCACGGTATCACAGCATATTAAATTATAAGTTCTTACTCATACGAAGTTATAAAATATGAATGAAATAGTTAGAAAATGTTATACCACAAACCAAAGTTTTCAAATCAAACATTTTTATATTAAATACGGAAGTACGTAGGCGGTATCTTCAGTTTGTCTTTTAATAATACTTCAAGTTTAAATTTAAAGTTTAGTATGTGTATTGTGTACCTTTATTGTATGTAGAAGTCATATTTGTGCAAACATTGTTTGTTAAAAGCGGGTATACATACTAACATTAGTAGCAGTGGCGCACCTAAGGTTTTCATATACTATATTGTAGACCAAGGGTGGCCAACCCGCGGCCCGTGGGCCACATGCAGCCCGTTGGGTGTCTACGTGTGGCCCGCTTGACTAACTAAGGGTAAAACTGAGAGTGTACTGTCGAATACTTGACGTTAAAAGCAACAAGCGAGACAAATAATAAGTCGCGTTTTGTCAACGAGTATCGTGAAACAAATTATTTGAAACAACTCAGTTAGTTTGACGATTTGGAAGACGCAACCAAATAATGACAATATAAAGGGACGCTTCCGATAATACCGCATTGAATTCAAACATGGTGAATGAATTTTTTAACTTAATTGTTGATTGTTAAACGCACGTAATTTCTTTGCTTGAAAATCTCGGAACTTGTAGAGGATACGTTACTGATAATTACGTGTTTTAAATCCAGTTTCTTCAGCTAGATTAAATGAGTCTGATGTTAAGAGTGGAAACTTTTGGACGGAGCTAAAGTTGTCTCACTATTACAATCTTGCAGAAGTACTTAATATCAATGCAGCACATTAATCGAAGTTTTGTTGTAAATCTTTGCCTGTGTTTTCACGAAATCGTACGGTCTTTTGCAGACACAAGCTGATGTAAAATGCACCTTTATGATGCGTTGTCACGCTCCACGTTATCTTGGAGCAGCAACTGTAAGATATCATGTTACAACTGGTGTGTAAATGTAAAAGAGGTGAAGAAAGGCTTTTAGTTGCTACACATGACATGAAAAGAGTAGGTTTTTGTGTCCCGTTAGATAGGAGGTCGTATCGCCCCCTTTACTTGTAGAGTTCATTCTAACGCTGGTTTGAGAAACCCACTTCACCGCATTATGAGTGCTTACAACACTAGATTTGGTAGTGTTGACATGTTTGCCGGCAGCGCTCATACTTTCAAAATGTCAATTTTACAGGTTATGTGCAGCGACTCGTAAATGCGTAATTTTTATAATTATTTTTATGAACATGGTTTCTCTGCATCGTAGATATTGCCTTCCCTTCCCATTTTCCCAACTCTGTGACACTTAATTACATAATATATAAGGTATAGGTATGTAGTTCTTTAATTAATAATGGTAGGTTATGTTTTTATTGCTTCTGTTTTTGTCTTTTCGATTTAAAGATATCGTCGTTGGTTCAATGAAACCTCTTATGTGCTCCAAACCAAATTTTACAGGGGATGCAAAAAACTGTTTAAAAGTCCACAGATCAACAAATGTAATCAAACTTATTATCAAAATCATTTAAAAACGTCAAAGTTTTACATGAATTTGTAAAGTTAAATTTGGGTTTCATAAACTAGTATTTTATTTGGATATTTTTATTCAATAAAATTTTGAAACACCTGATGTTATTAGGTATAGGTATATATAATACAATAATCACTTCGAAACTTGGGATGACAACAACCTTCCATTCTTTCAGACAAGATGTCAAAAATCATTTCCTCCCATGGAATTTAGAATCAGTCTCCTAAACTCCTTTCATTTAAGCACGTGCATGCTGCAATATAATATTCTACTTTTTATTTTTATGTTATATTACAATATATCAAATATGTTGAATACAATAAATATGCTGTATGTACGAGTATTTTGATTTCCTCCCATGGAATTTAGAATCAGTCTCCTAAACTCCTTTCATTTAAGCACGCTGCAATATAATATTCTACTTTTTATTTTTATGTTACATTACAATATATTATGTATCAAATATGTTGAATACAATAAATATGCTGTATGTATTTTGATTTTCTTTGTTATATTTTTTATCAATAATTTTATGCATTACATTTAAATATGCATTACTTTTGCTTATTTATGGTCTTAATGTGTGTGTATAGTTTGTTTTGATTTCTAATTTTTCTGTTTATATAAATCTTTGTTTCTTAAATTTTAATGATTGGGTAAGTTGTAATGCATCGCATTCTAATTATAAAATCGCCCTCTGTAATCTGAATTATTGTATTACTGATATTTTCATGTTACTTTGTATTGATTTGAAATATGGTAACCAATGTATACCTTATGAAGAATAATATAAGGAATTAAGAATAGCGCGTGTTAACAGAACTGTTATTTGTACAAATTTTCTCGTAGTAGGTAACTATTACGTAGACAGAAATTGCTTTGTATTAGTTTTCTTAAAATACATTTGTGTTGTAACATGGCAAATAACAACACGTGTTGTAACATGGCAAATAACAACACGTGTTGTAACCAGAGATGTGCAAAATACTTTCAAAAAAGTATTTAAATACAAAATACAAATACTTTTGAATTTTTGTATTTCAAATACAAAATACTAAATACTTTTTTAAAATGGTATTTAAATACAAAATACAAAATACGTATTTTCAAAATACTTTTTTAAAATACCTTTTTAAAATACTTTTTACAAATAGTCGAACAAGGTGTAAGACAAAAGTATTTAATATTTAAACCATTGATGAATGAAAAAGAAATTAAAAACTGGACAAAAGTATACATAAATGGAGAAAGGGTTGACATGATTCGATATAGCATTGCTTGCAGACAATTGATGAATGCCATTGATGAATGAAAAACTGGACAAGAGTATACATAAATGGAGAAAGGGTTGACATGATTCGATATAGCATTGCTTGCAGACAATGAGGATGAGCCTTAGGAAGAACTGTCAAAATAGAAAAAAAAAAATCAAGTCATGACAAAATGTACGGTTGTTAGAAGAGATAAGCCGAAAATTGTCATAAATGGATTGAGTATCATCAAGCAGGTAAGAGAATTCCTGACTTGGGCTGCAAAATAAATCAGAATGGATAATCCAAATCTGAAATCGTATGGACTACTGTAACATTATATTATATACAGGACTGCTCCAGACTCTTCCTTATCGTCTTCAGGTGGTTTTTAACCCTTAGCAGGAATCGCTATTTTAGGCAACGTAACTGGAATCGGGGGTCAAAAATGACCCCAACAGAGTTGTTAGGTATCATATTCACACCATCAACATATTTTTAATTTTTCGTTTAATTTATTATTAAACAACTTATTAACTAAACTATTAACAATTTTTATTACACATTTTACCATAAACTATATAGTTTTTAGCAAAATCAACTTCTGTATAATTATTTTGACAGTATCAACTAGAGGAGCTTTTATTCATTAAATAAATAAAAATAACATAAAAACATTTACTTTTATCGCTTTCTTATATGAACATTTAACAAAAAAACAGGAACTTCTCTTGAGATCAACTCAAACAAAAAAAACAACCTAAAACAAAACTCCTCTTATAAGTCTAACATTTGGTAGGTACATGTGATATTTTTGGCTCTATGTTTTTTATATATAAAAAGTAAGCACTTGCTACACTTTAGGGAACCTTTCAGGTCCTTTTTACGATGACATAAATAACACCTTACTCTCTTACGGTTGTTTGTTTGAGTGGCATTAGTAGCTACGTCTTCTTCTACTTGATGTTATTAAAAAAAATACCATTCTTGTTTTTAGGTCTAACAAAAAAAAAATATGTTGTTTTGTACAAAAGGCATGACTAATTCGATGGCAATTTTTTTTTTATATATTTAGTTCTCTTTAGACGCTTTTCTGGCTTTCACGCCTTCCAAAAAACGTAACAAAAATACAACCATTCCCGGACTCGGGGGTCATTTTTGACCCCACATGTGTACATACCTGCACTTCTAGAAATATTAGAGCGACGCAAGTTCGTCACCAGCTGCACCCCATGACGTTATGAGATTACGTAAGCGCCCAAGATTGCAGGGCCTAAGTCTTCAAAGTTATTACTTAGAATTGTGTCGTTGGGGTCATTTTTGCCCCCGATTCCAGCTAAGGGTTAATGTTGCCTCCGGATCATTTACAGAGAGAATAAGAGCTGCCACATAACTTCACTACTAAGAAGTCTACACTAACTGAGAGTCCTAGAGATACTGGTGTTTAAACTGTGTCTCACTGTCCACAAAGCAGCACACCACCCACTGAGCTGTTCCGCTGACGAAAATGTGTGGCGAAGGCTGTGCTCAGCTTCTTAAACTCGTTGAACTCAAAAAGGCAAATACCTCTAAATTTGCAGAAAGAAGAAACAAAGTCGCAGCGTCATCTGCCTGGAATAGATTGCCTTCAGACAAAATTGAAAATGCTACCATTCAGGAGAAATCACAGCGCCCTTGAAATGGCCATGGATCATTAAACGGCGTCATGTATAATTTGTTCAATCATCATTATTATGTGTGTATATCTCAAACATGGAGTACTCTAATGGAAACGTTGTATTTGTAATTCAACAAATTGGCAAAAAAAACTTGCGTACGCGCATATCAATTAATGGCAGAATTTTGTTTCAAACAATAAAAAGGTATTTTGTAAAAGTATTTTGTGTAAAATACAAAATACTCAAAAAAAGTATTTCAAATAAAATACAAAATACTTTTTACAAAAAGGTATTTGAAATACAAAATACAAATACGTATTTTGTATTTTGTATTTGTATTTTAAATACTTTTATTTCAAATACGTCACATCTCTGGTTGTAACATGGCAAATAACGAGTTCCCTAAGAAATTACAAAATTATAATTTTAATTTGAAATTGTTGTCAAAAGGTTTTTTTTATGAAACCAACAGTAACACACTCACGTTTATTCTACAAAATATTTTCATAAAATGTTTTTTTTGTTGTTATTAATATTAGTAGCATTTGCAATGTGGTAATTAAGCGACGTGATTAATAGAAGGGAGTTTTCTTACTATGTTTTTAAATTACCACTATTAATTTTAATTTTGCGACCGACTATGACACGTTAGTGTCATTGACAAGTGCTCGTCAATGAAAGCACTGTGTCGAAACCGGTTGTAAAATTAAAATTATTAGTAATAATTTAAAAACATAGTAAGAAAACTCGCTTGTATAAACCATATATATAATGAGTTACAATCCACTGGATTGGTCTGCAACGAGTTTGGTTTTTCTTCTCCATTCGTCTCTATTCTCAGTCTTTTTAGCCCTACGTATGAGCCACAGTTCATGTCTCTCTTCAGTTGGTCCATATATGCGTCTCTTGGTCGGCCTCTGCCATTTGTCCCCTCGGTCTTACCCTCTGCGATGGCGATGAGTAGTCCTGGATGCCTGATGTTGTGGCCAATCCAGTTAGCTCGTTGTTGGCTGATTCTCTTAAGGAGTTGCCTTTTTTCGCCTACCCTGGTTAATACTTCTTCATTTTCGACGTGCTCCGACCAATGGATCTTGAGCATGCGTCTGTAGCACCACATCTCAAAGGCCGCCAACCGTCCGCTTTCACTCTTGCTGATGGTCCATGTCTCACAACCATAAAGCAGAATGCTCCATACAAAGGCTTTAGTAAGGTTCTTCCTTACGCTTAAGTCAATATTTGGGGATTCCAATATCTTTGATTTTTTGTTAAAGGCAATCCTTGCCTGGTTTATTCTGCTTACAATTTCCTAAGTAAGAAAACTAAGTAAGAAAACTCGCTTGTATAAACCATATTTTTTTGTAAATTATTTAATTTATTATTTCATTTTCAAAATGTTGTAGAAGTGGTCTCATCACAGACGCACTGGTTTTTCTTTTGTTTTTTTTTTAATGTCAACTTTGAAATTTAAATAAATAATTATTCTTAAATTAATACAAGTGGGGAGTTTGCCAAACTCTGTGCCAATAAATGTAAATATATCCAAGATGTCAAGTAAACCTCGTCTTAAAAAAAGACAGAACAACTTTAGACAATAGACATACAATGGGTTAACGGGGTATTTTTTTTTCAAAAAAAACTCTGACAATAATATTGTTTTTACAAATCCCTGTACCTAAATACATCATGAAATGAGAGCACGTTTTTTTTTTGTAACGATGTATAATAACAATATGCTATTAGGCATCTTAATATTTGAAGAAATATTGAATTCAGGCATCATTATTAAAACAACCTTCAATATGAAATAATATATTCTTATTTATGAAATGTATTATTTTTTTTAGAAGGAGAGAATATTAGGTATGTCTGAAAAAGAAAAAACGAATATCGTGTTTAAAAAAAAACAAAAAAAATTAGAGTTTTTTTTGATTTTCATTATTAGTACTTTTTATTTATAAGGTGAGCGGTATTCACAAGGAAAATATTACAAATAGAAAGGAGAAAGTTAGATCGTATTCGGTATGCAAATGCCTTCTCACGTCTTTTCCAAGTTCCAACACAATAGAAAGTAGTAGCGAAAAGTAGCATGAGAATAACTACCATAGTACTGCCAGTAACATAGAAGAAACAGTCTTTCCAAAAGATAAGAAGTAACATTGTCCTCTGTGGCAGTGGTCTACAACATTTTTGTCATCGTGCACCGGATAATTTTTAATAATTTTATGGGGTGTCCACACAGCCATATTTTGACCAGTACGAACAGATTGTCAATAAATCTGAAACGACAAAAACAAGCAAAAACGATATCGTCTCAAGTCAACCACCTTTAATTTTTGTTTTATGTTGTCCCAATGCGCGCCTGGGTTGGTATACGCTGCATCCGTATCTATGGTAAAGACTTTATAACTGGTTCCCGTTTCGTGACAGCTGTTGCTTTGTACCGTTTATTTCCTGAATCAAAAGGCAAATTTTATCCTTTATTATAAAAATTTAAAATAATTATTCTCCGATTTTTATTTCAACGTCCACTATTTTTAAAACTGCGACAAAAAAAAATGTACCTGCGGCCGTAGGCGTAGTTAAAACATATTTTAGCGTTATGTAGTCGTTCAACTATAGACGACTTTGTGAGAAAGTACAATTCTTGTGTATTTTAGCTACGAAAATTGATACTTTCTCGACTACGATGAAATGTTGTATTTGCTGACAGTTTGAATCTCTGTCTGTGTATATTATGGATACGCTTCACGACCAATAGACGGATTTTATTTCTTGTTTTTAAAGTGAAAGATAAAAGTGAGAACCTTTTTTCAAGTTTCTAATTCCGGGACTTTATAATTTTCTTACTCTTAATGTCTAAAAAGTACAGAGGCCTGAGTCAATAACACAATTTCACGTCACGTTCCCGCTCCATTAACGTTCGAGTATAGACGAAGTTGCAAGCAAGTGTCAATTTCGTTGCTTAGATACACAATAGTTACGAAAATTAACACTTTGGCGCAACATCGTCTGCACCCGAACGCTAACGGAGCGGGAACGTGACGCGAAAGTGTGTTATTGACTCAGGCCTCAGGACTTTGACAGATTTCATGGTTTCCATGGTTATATTATATTAAGAAATATTCCGCAAGTATATATATTTATATTTTTATATTTATATTTATTTATTTATATTTATATTTATTTATTTATTTATACATAAATCCACGGCGTGAGCCTTTTACATGTTAAAAATACAAAACAAAAACAAACATAATTCTCATTTACAACACAGTTGGAACAGAACAACAACTGGCGAAGAAACAATACAATTGGAAATCAAACTATAACAATTATAAAATGAGTCAAAACAAAACAATTAGAAAAGTCAAAACATTGTGGTGAGAGTGTAAATGTCAACAAAGGTTTGATAAATGTCAAGAACAATTATTTTGATACAGTAAGGAGATGTCAAGTAGATAGAAGAAAAAAAAATTATATATATGAATTGTAGTAGATAATTAAAATGTCAAAAAAAAATAATAAATAATTCAGCAAGATGTCAGAAATTAAATAGGTATATATCAATTATATAATAAATTGTCACTAGTAGATGAAGGAACAATAATACAAATGCAAAAATTCAAATTAATAGCCAAACATATAGATATAGATAATATACTTGCTTTTGAATATTAAAATACAAAAAAACTTCTATGACCGGGGGTCGGAGACCACTGCCTTAACGTATACATAATAATGTATAAATATACTTACACTCTTCACCTATCTTTTGGCTTTGTACTTGAAGAATAATATAACATATTTGTAGATACTAACGCATGAATGTAATACATTCAACTTATGTAACTATCTATGTATAACGACATTATTAAAGAAAGTCAAACAACAAAATAGAATATGGTTGCTGATGACTTTCTACTTTCCATCACAAGTGGAATAGCCAGAAAACTAGCTGCATATTATAAACATGGATGTTTCGTACAGTGCTTTTTACAAGTTATAGTGTTTAAACTTAATCATTTAAATATTGATCAAAATGAACTTTCATAAGGTATCCACCGAAAAAATGGAATACATAAAGTAAATTATAATTAATTTAATATTCAACTACATATTTATAAATATTATGTATATTTTCCTGATACGTTATAATTTTTTTTTTTTCTATATAAATCAATTACCTACACGTGTTCTGTTCATCGATTTTCTATAATATTGTTTTTTCTTTTCATAAACAATTCAAGCACCAAGGTCATATAGATTCCCGTGTAAAAAAGTTTTTGCAATTGGCGTACCTCACCACAATAACAAAACACTTTATTGTAAAATTTACTTTAAACAAAATAGGAGCTCAGCTCCTCAAACAACCACGGAAAATCCTTAATGTATATAATAATAACGAACTGAAACTGAGTTATAAACGGGTCAATTTCAGAAATAAGTGAACTGACACAGAAAAATCAATGAACTGACAAAGAAACATGTGCCCATGTTACAGGGAAAAATCCTGAGTTACCGTATGTGACATAACAAAAATAATAATAGTAAACTTTATTGTGCAAAATATCATAATTAGGCATACAACATGTATGTAAATTACTTTTCAAATGTTTTGTGATTAACACTGTGGAATTCCATATTTATTATTAATTTATGCAAAATAAAAGAAACATTGTTTTACCCACTCAAATTACTGTATAAAGTTATAACTTTGCACAACAGGTGAGTTTATTGCAGAAACGAGATATTCATATTCCAACTAAGTTTTGAGTTTGACTCGATGAATAAAACTTCAAAAACATTTATTACATACTTCTTGATACCATTATTATAGTTTATTTGTGTAACTTATTTTTCACTGTACATTTATACAACACTTCAAATCAATGCAAAAAAATCATTAAAATATGAGTTTTACAATTCAATGTACATTGAAGGAGACCCACCGTCCACCCGGATAGCTCAGAAGTCTGGGGACTTCCATTTATCCGATAAAATTTCTACACTAACAAATTTGTCCACACAAGAGGTGCCATGATGGGCAGTCTGAAGGACTGGCCGGCCAAAACCCCCACGTGTGGAATCTTTTGACTACACTCCTTCGATGTCCCTCTAGCCGAGAGAAGCATATACATACGTAAAATATAACAACAATAATAGAATTTCCAGCTAAATACATAAGCATAAAAAAAAAACAATATAAAATATACACATTCATATACATATATACACATTGGTACAGAGCGCCGAGCTGAGGTGTCCAGAAACATTAATGTACAGGGGGCGAGTTAATTGCTAGAACGAGATGTCTTCCATATAACCCTGTAGTATCCTAAAACTAATCATAGAAGGGAAGATTGAGGGCCGTAGAGGGGTTGGAAGAAGGCAGCTTTCCTGGCTTCGGAACATTCAGGAGTGGACCGGAATGAGAGGTGTGGAGGAGCTGTTTCGTGCTGTCCGGAACAGGAGGGATTTCTCCCAAGTGGTCGTCAACGTCGGGGGGACCCGACAAGACACACAGAGAAGAAGAAGAAGAAGTATATCTCCCTTATTCACACACTCCCGTACGATTAGGTGAGACATTATTATTCGCACGGCGCAGCCATATCCACCGAGTGCGTAAAACTATATTTTTTATTTTTATTCTTTACTGTACAAGTGTACATTGATAACAAGCAAATTCACACAAAAATACATTTAAAACAAAGACAATCATACAATCAATATACAGAGGGCGAGTTTAGGTATTCGATATTCTTATTCGCACGAAATTATTCGAAAATTAAAATTAAATTAAAGAAGAAAATTAAAGAATATCGAAATTTAAATACTAGTATATTATATCAATAGAAATATTAGAAATCTTTTTTTTATAAAATATAAAAATAAAAGTTATTGGTTTTTTTGAAAAACTAACACTCAAATATCGAACGGATCAATTTAATTTTTCAGATTTAAGTATACTAATAAAATATTTAAGTATACTTATAAATGCAGGCAAAACAAAATTGATGACAAACTTAGTTCTTGGTGGGAAAATTATCATTGGCAACCAAACAATAGAAGAAGTCAATGAATATAAATACCTCAGACATAGCATTACACTCTCACGAGATAACCAAACCGTAGAGCTGCAGAGAAGAATATGTCTTGGGTGGGCAGCCTACGGTAACCTGAAGAAGTTTTTCACTAGCGACATCCCCCAATGTTTGAAACGCAAATTATACGATCAGTGCGTGCTACCCGTCATGACCTATGGTGCAGAAACGCTTACGCTCACAAAAGCGGCCGTCAGGAAGCTCCGTGTGGCACAGCGCAAACATGAAAGGGACATGCTCCACATAAGACTGTCAGACAGAATACGCAACACAGAAATTCGCAGAAGATCCGGAGTTACTGACGTTGTTGAAAGAATTACAAAACTGAAGTGGGCGTGGGCGGGACATGTCGCTAGATTCACCGATCAAAGATGGACAAAGAGGGTAGTGGAGTGGAGACCTCGAGAAGATAAGAGAAGTAGAGGGAGACCGCCCACTAGATGGTCGGATGACGTAAAGAGGATTGCTAGTGATTGGATTCAGAAGGCACAAGATAGAGCTGCCTGGAGAAATATGAGGGAGGCCTATGTTCAGCAGTGGACAGTAGTGGCTGTATAGATAGATAGATAGAATAAAATATTATTATGTTTTGCGTAGGACACAAAGATTTCCTAACGAAATGATTTACGTCATCTTCGGCGAACCCAAACAAAAAGAATATAATAATTTTTGAAAAGTTTCGTCAAGTACACTTACATGTTACGTACAGTAAATAATATAACATAGTTGGATACAACATAAAGTACAATATTACTTCCATTAGGTACCATAATATTACGACATATCCCACAAGTGACACGGCGAGGAATTGATGCACAGATCAATAAAATATTATGTTTCATAAATAAACTGTGTTTCGACTATATTTGTCACCGTTGTTTAGAGAATTTTGCGAGCTACAGTCACCTTGCGTCTTTTTTTTCAAAAAAGATATACTTATCTGGGTTTTGTTATAAATCCAAATACATCCTTATACCCTTTCACCTGGTATCGAACCACGGACCCCTTGTTTACGAGGCTGAGACTCTACCTCCAGGCTACCGACGAACTCAAACTCGAACTCTTGTTCATAACATTTAGGAGAATAAATTCTTCGATAACTCTTCAAAAAATATTCACAGTCTATCGTTATGTGTCAAAATATTCGTCTTCTTATATTTCCCCGCATGCCAGAGGACAGACTACCACTTAGATCTTTGGAGGCTGTGGGAGAGGGCAGAAGACCAGTGGGCCGCCCTAGAAGAAGCTGGCAAGGGCAGGTGTCAAACTTGTGTGATGAAAGACTTGGTTTGGAGTGGCCAGAGGTCTTGGAAGCAGCGGTGGACAGGGATCTCTGGAGGAGGTACCTAAGCGCAATGGGCCCCCGACCCAACTAGGACAAGGGGAAGAAGATGTATGTATGTATGTTTGTATATTTCCCCCTCATACGAGTTCCATATCCCTTCGCTCAGCATTTTCATTGTGTTTGTTATTACTTTCTTTCAGATAAATATTTGTATACCTACATCCATCAGGCTAGCGAAAAGTGATGATGAGAGCGGAAGCTCTTGAAAGCCGGCTCGCGTCCAATAAAAAGTCACTGTGGATATACTATAAATAAGTGTTTTATTTATAATTAATTCAACATGAATTTACACCAAGTGCCGTTGGTTGAAAATATCAACTTTATTTTTAACATAATAAATAAACATATGAACCTGTGTAGGTGTTTGATGAATATGGGTTTTGAATAAACTAATATATATTTGAGACTCACTAAGAGAAAACAATAAATAAGCTTATATAGTGAAGGTGGAGTGACAGCAATAGGAATAGAAACAAGGATCTCTCTATTAATAGTCCAAGCCTCACCTCAATCAATACACAAAAGAAAAGGAAAATTTTATTTAATAAAATATAATAATAAAGATATTATTGAGCACTGTAAGGCTAGATACCGAACGTTTTCGCCTATACTTGTAGACATCTTCAGGGAAACTGAAATCAGGGAAAATGAGAATGGTAAAGGTAGTGGTAGGGGTAATGGTAGATATGGAGGCGGGACCCGTGGAGATTAAACAGTGCTCAAAAACATATTTTTGTATTTTATTTAATAAAATTAATAATGGATTTCCACTGTGTAAACACAAAAACTCTTGAATTATTGAAAAGGAAAATATTGCAAAGGGGCAGTTTTTTTAACTAACTTCAATTAAGTTCGTTTGTATCTACATATATTTTATTACTGTCCCTAAATTCCAACTATCATTGGGCATGTTTTGAGAATGACCAATGATAGTTGGCCAAAAAGAGCGCTGTTCTTCCGTCCACAAGGGTTCCGTCGGCCCGGGCGTCCCTCTTTCATAATACACCGTTCCTATGACAACGACATAAGAGCGCAGGGAATGTCGTGGAAAGAGGTGACACAATTGGCGCAGAGACGCTCTGAATGGAGGAGGCTGGTTTCTGCCCTGTGCTCCCGAGAGGAGCGATGAGGGTGATGATGATGATGAAATACCTACATACGACTTTTTCGGTGTTTAATAGACTGCTTGATTTTCAGTGTTTTGATACTTGTAGGTAACTGTTTGACGAGATCATGTAATATGTTTAGTGTGGGTTCACTTTATACATTAGCTTGCGGCGAATGTAGGTACATTCGTATATCTAATTAATTTATTTTTATTTATCTTATTCTTCTGTAAACATAAATGTGTGTAGGCTGTAAGAGGATTGCTCTGGCCAAGTCAATAAACTTTGTTTTTATTTTTTTGTGTCTACTTTGTCAACTTTCTGTTTGTACCTCTGATACTCGTAAATAAATAATATTGGTATCCATGTCAATTGTAAAATAAAAGGTTTTAACATCTCTTCCGAATTTCTCATGACTAAGTAAGCATTACACATAAGAATAATTAGTAATTTTATTTTTTGTACCTTTATTTTGTAAAACTCAATATAAGGATTTTTTTAAAAAGCAGAACAAACATATTGACAAACTCCCCAGTGGGAAGGGCTATTCAAATGTTTAATGATCTGGCTGCCGGCTGGACAAGTTTATATCTTTAACGTGACGTATGCTGAATTTCTAAGACAAATTGAGGATATAATATTGTAGTTGTGTTGTCGTTTGGATATCATTTAAGATTTTCTTCTGAGATCGCATTGGCCTTCAGCTGTAATAATGAGAAAATAATAATAATGAAAATAATACAGTACTTATATATGGCAGAAAACACAATGGTTTTAGTTTTAGCATATATTTAATTATATAGTGACTTAATTTTGCCGAAATCATTGTCAACCTAGTTTGTTTGACAAGTGAAGTTTGACAACGACTTTGTTAGTCGAAACTAGGTCACAGGTCACTCTTATCCTCCATTCCTCCTTTTTAGAGCGCTATTATATAAATTATATCGGTACCTACTATATATATATTTTTTTATTTTTGCCAATGTATGCCAACCTATATGTATGTTCATGTTCTTTTTCTATAATGTTATGTAATTCATTTCATGTTGTTGTATTTCTCTTTCTTTTTGTAGACTTGTGAACATACCGATTAATAAGTTATATCCGCAAACTTCAGTGGTCAATTATAGATTTAATATATTTATTTGTAATATGTACTGAATGACTGTATGTTTTGATTGGACAATCAAGAAAATAATAAAAAAAAATATAAAGAAAAACTAAAGCCAATAAATGGTTTTTCTTCCACATAAATAAATAAATTATCTCTCTCAACAAAAACATATACAGGACACATTTAAATATTGCTAAGGTCCACGGTTCATATTACAAATGACTTATGTGGCACAATAAGTACATTGTAACAATTTGAGACTTTATGTTCCTTCATATGGACACTAAGCACGTTTCTATAGAGGTGAATATCTTAAATTTTAATTATTATGGTATGAGGTATATACCTATTAATAATTATGGGCAATCCACATGCATATGGACAAGTAAAGATCCTTAATGCTACAAGCAATATGACAAAATCCATTTATTCTCAAATATTGCTATTTGATTAAAAATACTACTTTTTATGAAATTTTTGTTTTATTTACTACCCACATAAGTTGCTTATACAAAAAATAAGTAAATAATATTAATTCATTCATGCTACCACGCATTTTCCACAAGTAGATCTATCCTTGCGCACTTTGTTTTCTCCACACACATGTACGTCTATTTCTCTTACTCAACACACAATAGTCCTTAAGAATTTCACTATGCGGTCAAACCACGTAGTTATTGCACGTTCTCGCTTTCTCACGCCCCATCTTTCAAATAAATATGTTACGGTTTCATTATCCGTCCGCTACTTATGTTTAAAACATTGCAACATATGTATTTACTCACTTTCTATCCACAATACTCTTCTCGCATCCGCTCATTTTCTTTACCTATGTCCTCATTCTTCTCTCTCGTAGACACGTCACAATATACATTCTTCTTCTTCTTCATGTGTCTTGCCGGGTCCCCCCGACGTGGACGACCATTTGAGAGAAAGCTTCCCTGTCCTGGGCGGCGCGAAACAGCTCCTCCACGGTTCTGACACCGGTCCACTGTCGAATGTTTCGAAGCCAGGAGAGCTGTCTTCTGCCAACCCCTCTGCGGCCCTCGATCTTCCCCTTCATGACGACAATATACATTACTATGCTATATTTAAGTTTATGCCTTTTATAAGATCCAAAGCTCTCAGATTTGTTTGTGAGATCTATTCTATTCTTAGGGATGAAATAATATATTGTAAACTTTAGAGAACAAGCTTTTAATCTTGTCCACATCAGCCGGAACTGCAAGGGCTGGCCAGCTTAAAAAACTTCCGTGTATAAAATCTTTTGAATACAAACTCACTGACGTGTAGAGTCTGAAATGCTAATACTAGCATAGTGGACTTGAGAGAGTTATAAAATTGACATTGGTCATAAGCTCAAACGGATCAATAGGAATCCGTGGACTCCTGAAGAATCCTCTAACGATATGTTATTTCAACAACTCGTACACCTGCTAGTCCCAATTTTCACAATTTGGTATACCTACCTACATGTAAAAAATATTCGCTCGTCCCTAATTTTTCATTTTAGTTCATGAATTTGTAGAGCTATTTTAGAATCATCTTATATTAAATCTGACTTCTGAGAAGGAGAGGGGAAGACAGCTTCCGAATTTGATAACGATTCCCCACAACTATGCATATTTAAATAACAATTTTGTCTATCTCCCTGCTATTTTCGAGATCCTATGGTACGTCTGTGGAAGTTCGTCTAACTGACAAAATCAAACACAATAAATTGATATAAATATTTAAAAGAGTTTATATCACCATTTTAAAATTATAATATGAAAGATTTATTAAAATATAGGTTTACCTGCAATAATATTATGGTAACTTCAGAGTAGTTTAATATTCACACCACTTTCTAATACAAAAACGTCATCTCTGGGCTTTCGAGTCGATTATAATAATAATTAATAATATCGGTCATTACGAAGACGTAATGGCAGTCGCCATTTTGACAATTAATGAACAAGTGACCCGGGTAGTTAAACGGCTTTAAATAGCTTATGGGTTATAATTTCAATTAATTAGGGTAAATTCTAAATGCCTTCACGATATAATCTTGTTAGCAAGTAGGTAGAGATGTCTAGTGGGTAGGAAGCATCTAGAGCGTTAATATTTTAAACATGAAAATAATTGAAGTTGTGTTTTAAAAAAGAACAATTTGCGAAGACTAAGGTATAGTTTTAAAGTCACAACACGGCACGTAGTAGATAAAATTAGTTTGAAATTGACTTGTAAATTGAAGCCAGTTAAAAAATGGTAAAATTTAAACCATTTTTGTTTTTTTTTGTACATACTTAAATTTAAATTATTTTCACACGTTAGCTCTATTTGTCTATCTATACAACCACAGGTTACCTCACAGGTGGGGTAGCCAGCAGATCAGCTGTTTGTAATAAATGTGCAAGCTGTTCTCTCCGTGCTTACTTTCGTGCGACTTTCAGGATGGGTGGAAAACCTCATCGCTCAAATTATGCTGTAAAATGTCTTTATGTCTAAAAAGAGTGGAATACCAATATTTTACCCCACGGCTCCACTGCCATGCGTTAGTTACTTTTTTCATTTCGGAAATGGAATAATTCTACTCTTGTCTTGAAAAGGCGTGTTTTCGTAAGAAATCACGTACAATATATACTATGACATGTTCAAATTTTGCGATAAGATATGCAACCCATACCAAAAAAATGTCTCTTTTTATAGGCAGAACGATGAGCTACCAATATTTCAATGGCCATATTGTAATAAGCCTTCTGGCTTCTCTACTCCTTTGATAGGCTTTGATGGGTAAAATCAAACATTTTAATTTTTTAAATATTTTATAACAATTCCTTTGTTATGTATTCTCATTGTATTCTTGTATTCTCATGTTGTTGTAAATAATAAAAAATTAGAATAATATGTATAATAAAACAAAAAAGGTATTTTTTTATTGAATTTAAATCACACACATAGAGTCTCAAAATAGCCGTTGTACAAGCATTTCTTCTTTTTTATAGGTTTAGACGGCAATCCTGTACGTGATGCGTAATAGGCTGAATGAAAGAATTTTCTTTGTCCTTTTTAAATTATAAAAAAGATAGAAGAATATGAAATGAAAAAGTCCAACTTTCTTCGTTTATTTCTTTCTGACAAAAACTTTGTAGGCGGAACAACAGCAATTGTTTTTTTTTTGTCAACTATCACTGGAAATTATCAGTAGAACTTATCCCATCCAGGACTATCGTATCTTCCCTTATATAAACTGACTTCCAAGAAGGAGAAGGAAACACAGCTTCCTACTTTGAAATATCCAGTTAAATCATTTGATACTCACGTTATTGTATGAAACTATAATATAAAACTTATTAAATACAACACCACCTATTTCAATGTCGTAAGACAAAATCCGAACTCGTAACCTATCATTTTTGTGAGGCGGCATGCTTTAGAGTCAGTGGTCTCCAATTTTTTTATCTTCGCAGACCGATACATTATTGATAATTTTACCGCGATCCGCTTAAGTTTATCTTTAATGACCTTTTTAATGTTTCAGATTCCGGGATTCGATCATTTCCCTGAAATTTAAAACTTTTACCTTTATCTTTTTCAAAGAATAAAAATAAATATCACAAAAAAATAGCAATACTCGGTGCACATACCGTCCTGGAATTGAGGGTTAAAAACCACTGCTGTGAACTTTCTGGCGAAATACCGAAGGCTTCAAAACTCTCTTCGAAAGCTCCGTGTACAGAAATTGTTCAGGTATTGGTGCGGAACTACGATAGGTTTCGGGTTCAATTCTTGTCTGAGAAACTACTAAATAAGGTAACGTTTTCTTTCGTGAAAACATTGTAGAATATTCCATCACGGCCTTTACCACAAGTGAAGCAGGTTTGGAATAATTGCAAGAATTAATCGCATCTTTGTAATATCTCATTGATATGAACAAAATTAAAATAATGAAAGTTTAATTTATCCACCGACATCTCTTGGTGGAAACACGATATAAAGTTATTACACTATCTACTTTATTAATTTTGTGAGTCGGCTTTCAAGAGCTTCTCATCGGCTTTTTACTTTTGCCTGACGATAAGAGTAGAAGTTCTGGAAAGCCGGCTCGCAAAATAAATAAAGTCAGCAGTGATCAGCTCAGAATGTCAAAACCAATCAGACACCTCTATATGAAAATCATACTTAAATAATGTAACATTGTACTGATTCTAATTGGAAGAAGTGAGAAAGGTGACCCAACGCTTATAAATTGGTTCTAAGCTGGCTTAAGCGATCACATTCGGTACATTTCATGTACCCACGTTCACCGGTTCCGCCATTTTCACTGTCCCGATATAAGGTCGATTGGTCGAGAAACATTTTGTCCTTCCGATAAGATTTTGTGAAATGTTACATTGTGTAAACATGGTTTTCTATCGAGATGTATGATAAGTTTCGATATTTACGTATTATTTCGATACGTGAACTGGAGTTCAGGGGGGCTGTCCCGGGGGCCCTGGATTTATCCGTTGTTCCAGAGAGGAATTTGCCTTTCGTACTGCTACAGTTTCAAATAGGTTTTTGACATGGTAAACTCTACTTTTGGGGATAAGATGGTAAGAAAGGGATCTTAATGGGTTTGCTCATTGTTATAATAAATTATTTATATTCATTGTTAAATTTATTTGATCCATAGAATAAATAAAATATAAGATTTGTAATATTTCTTATCTAACTTACACAGTGTAAAGGAAAATTTTTCGTTGTGAATATTGCTGATTTAAATGGATGAAATTTGGTTGGTAGTAGGTAAATAGTAGATATGTATTAAAATCCTGTTCTATGGGGTTCATATTGATTTTATTTCATATAAATTTGTTTCTCACGCTCATTTATTTCCTGAAATGCTTCAAATTATGAATATTTACTCGTAGCTCGTACTAATATTAAACTAGGTTCGTTTTGTATTCATGTCAGCGTGTATATCCTTCTAGAAAGGGTTTCAGATGTTAGGTGTTAAGAACATGTTACAAACGATAGTACATATAGATTGGAGTTGCCAGTCGGAAAGATCATACGAATACTCAATAGTTTGGCGGCAAATATCGATATGTTCCATTTGTCAAATACGGAATCATCATCATCATCATCTCCGTCGGTCCCTCAATCCTGAGGATCGTGACCATCATGCTTCGTTCTGTAGACCATCTGTCTCCATGTTGAGCGATCCTCCGCCATGTGCAAGGCCTCGTGTAGTGAGTACGGAATACATTTGAAATATGTGATTTCCTTTTAAAAATAAAGTTTGAATTTTTTAATCCTTTCTTCTTAATGTTAATCTTGTATTTCATTTATTTAATACGTGTGTCCTTGTTCTTTGATATTTTTTTCCGGTACGGAATTCTTTAAATTAGTTCTAGCTTATAACTTCCACGGGGCGGCTGACCTTAATCTTTGAGAAATGGCAAAAAGAAGATTGGCGATTATGAGTAACATATATGTATTGTACGTCCCTCTTTCACAATACACCGTTCCTATGACAACGATATCAGAGCGCAAGGAATGGCGTGGGAAGAGGTGACGCAATTGGCACAGAGACGCTCTGAATGGAGGAGGCTGGTTTCTGCCCTGTGCTCCCGAGAGGAGCGTTGAGGGCGATGATGATATGTATTGATAGGAATTCGAGACAACTGACACACCCGATTCTGTGGAGGTAGGTAATTTAAATGAATTTTTTTCCAATATGGTATTGGCTTACAGTAAGTTGTGATAATTTCAGAAAGATTTTTATTTTATAATAGGTATTTTATTTTTACAATATTAAAGAATCAAACAGTCATAACATAACATGTTAACAATTAATAAACTCAACATGTGGACCAGGAAAGATTCCACTCTTACCAGAAATGTCTTACTCTTGAGAAAAAAAGCAAAAGTTAAAAATTAAAAAAAAAAGTCAAAGTAAAGTTAATAATATAAAATCCCAAAATACTAAAAATCAAAATAAAATCACCAATTCAGTATGAGTTACAAAGCCTAGTTAAACAGACAGCCAATATCCAATGTCCCAAGGATGCTATGATCGAGAGAGCCATGCATTCAGTCATGCATTTGTCTATTTATATATTATATAATAATAATGAGCGCCAAATCATTCCGAAAAGATAGGCCTGAGTCAATAACACATTTTCACGTTACGGTTTCATTCCGTTAGCGTTCAAATGTAGACGATGTTGCGCCAAAGTGTTAATTTTCGTAACTATTATGTATCTAAGCAACGAAATTGGCACTTGCTTGCAACTTTGTCTATACTCGAACGTTAACGGAACGAAAACGTAACGTGAAAATGTGTTATTGACTCAGACCTGTAGTCTCTGTCTATCTATTATTACCACTTATTATTTCTTAATAATTTGCTAACATTGCTAAAAAAAAAATAAAAAAAAATATATATAATTTTGATACATTAAAAGTTTATTTGGTATTCGAATACTTATTACAGTTCTAGACTAATTGTTTATCTTTGATACACGGGATGGTGTTCATCATTCAAAAACATCACTCCCCTTGTTGAGGCTGTCGATGCCGTGTTTATTGTAATTATTAAATTATCAATTTTACGCAGTTATTTCCTACGGGTTTTTAAGCTAGTCTAAAGTAAGTATTGTACATAGGTCTTTGCATAAAACGAGTAGGTATATCTATCTTGAAAAGCAGTAAATCAATAATATTGAATACTTGCCTCTGCAAATTAGATTCACTGAATAGATAAATTCTCAATGACAAGATGAGGTAGTCGATAGACTGATGGATTCCGAGTTGAATTTCTCCTGCTGTCGACTTATTCCACCTTACCAACACAATACTTTTACGTACTGTAACAGTTTTTTTTTGTTTTATCTGTGTGTTCATTGTTTAAAGTTAATTCCGTTAGCCATTAAACCACATAGGAATGTGTACGCAATCAGATTGTTATTTTTGTTAGCTGCAAATTACCCACCCATGATTTTTATGATACTTATCGATATCTCTTGTCCTAGGTTCCATACCAAGTGAAAGTATGGAATTTTCTTAGAAATTTTCATATTTGAAATCATCTGCGGCCAATTGAATGAAGCTGTTTAACAGGAATGAGTGCAGTCATCTGCTCTGAAAGGATACATTGATAAAACATATAAGTGGAATTGGTAAACGTCACCATGGCGTACAGCGCATAAGCCAGCCTAAGCCGATTCATAAACCTCAGAATACCTAATTCCATCTTCTCTATCCTGTAAGTGATTCATATTGTGAGATTGATTCATACCTGCTATATATTTAACATATCGTGATACTTAAATTTCAGAACACATTACTTCCTACACGATTTCTCTGGCATGTTCGGTTTTAAGGGTTTTATGTAATTATATACATATTTATAATCTTTAAATATATACCTAAGTATATGTGTGTCAGGGATTCCGCTTGAAATCTTCATGAATGGTATGTTCACATCCGGTACACGGATACTGCAAACAGCGTGCGGAGTTTGTGGCGCGTAGTAGTGGCAAGTATTGTGTATGTAACGAAATTAAAGGTTCGTTTCCGAGCCTTATGGCAGACCCTATAGCCCTTAAGGCAATCTCTGAGGCCAAAACAAAAGATTCTACACGATTGCTGAGGACACACATATATGAAGTACTGTTTTTGTAACTTCCACGGGTCTATGGTCTTCATTTTTTTAATTGTATTTTTTTATGTAGGTAACTAAAAATATATAAATTGCTACCCTAACCTTAAGTTGAGAAGCAATTTATGATTTATGTAATTGTATATTTTATTCTTGACTGTGCATTGGCCACAATATTTCAAAGCAATGACAAAGGGGATATACTTGTCTAAAATGAGAGGTGTGAGGAAGCGCGGATGTCCAAGAACTACATGACTTGACCATATGTAGATCAAATCCTCAAGGACGGCCGTGATTGAGTGAAAGAAATTGATGTGCGTGCATGAGATATTGTATGAATGTAGAAGAAGCGAAAGAAGTATGTAAGAACAGATCTATGTGGAGTTCCGTTCTCTCTGCCTTGGGATACGGAGTGAGGGAACAGATAAATAAATAGATAGTTTACAAATTGTGTAAAACCCTTTACCTGACTCGCAGAATACTTACATAACATGTGACGCAAGCGGATGTTAACTAAAGTTACTGTCTGCGTCTGCTGCGAGGCACCGATACGTATTTTTACATCACTCGGTAAATTTAGTAGGACGTGACTAGATCGTCACTAGATACATTATGAGAAAATTAATGATTCAAACTAAAACAGTCGTTAGAACAAACACAAAAGTTTTACTTCCAGCAATCTCTACTTACTTACTTATCAATTCTATCGATGTGAAGAGCGAATATTTGTATTATTTGAATTTCAAAGTGGTGAATTTAGACTTGTAAGAAATCTGATCATGTCTGGAATCACGTGAAGGTGAAGATCCAGCAGGGCTACTCTAGATACAATCTAACTACGATCTCAACCTTGTTTTGATCTTAACTTATGATGCGTGAAGTGACTATAGTCAATAGAAACACGTTCATAAAAATACCGCAGTAGCTATGGTTTGTCGTTTTTATTATTTTTTTTTTTACATGAATACTTTGGTTGTATTATGTACTAGTTGACCCAGCGAACTTCGTACCGCCAAACAATCAATGAATGATTGATATTTTTAATCTCTTTATCAATTCATGTAATTGTCCAAGTGTGTCATCGTATAGTGTAAAAAATAAAAGTCATTTATGTTGAACAATTATTAAACTTAACTCAGATTTGTTTATTATCTGCTGTACGTATGTACATAGATACTAATTTATTTTTTAGGTAGATAGATACCTATTCATTTTAAATTTATAAAAAAATCTTATCCATGATTTTTTCAAAATTGAAGTGTCAGAACCACAGATGATAAATTGTAGGTATAGATAACGATTCTAATTTGAAATTGTATCTGTACAAAAATAAATTAATCATTGTAACATGTTAAAAAAAAACTTAAGTATGGCCATATATTAAACTGTCTAAATTAGAATCGAAACCAATTTTAGAATTCACCCAACTGTTTATCTGGTCCCAATATCTGGTTTAGCATTATTTTTATTCGTTTCAGATAATAAAGAATATTAAATTTCGCGTTCTTTCCTTTTGAAGGCATAGAGGGGGTAAATACGAGTATTATGATTGAGGAAAGGTAAATGGTAGTTTTTATGAACTTTGGAACGTTAAGACAATTCAAATTCTGCGGATTATTGTTTTTGTTTTGGCTTCGAAAAGTCTTTGCGAATGTTTATTTTTGTGCGAATAAAACTTTTTTGAAATGAAAATCAAATAATCATTTGATAGTGTCATTCGGCTTTCCTTTATATTTTTACCATTGTGTTAACAATAACAGCATTAATGCTTTCTTTTATTACGGCATAAAAAAGAAGACAGATACAATGCCTCATGAACTAGGGGTAAGTGGTTCGATCGCAGGCAAACTTCTCTTTCACGACACAAGCTTTTAGCCTACTGTAAAAGGTGTATAAGGGTTTATAACAAAATCCGAATATACCTATATTTTATTTAAAAAAAAATGTAAATTACATCCATAAATAACATTCACTTGCGGAATATGGCGTGATGGTACAGAGAAATTATAAAACGCCCTCTTGCACAATACACATTATTCTTTTGAAAACAGCATCAAAGACTTGACTCAATTGGTGAAGAGACGCTCTCAATGGTGGAAACTTGTTTCTTCTCTGTGCTCCCGAAAGGTGCGTTGAAGGGTGAGATAACGATGATTATAGGAATCCAGTGAAAATCTGTTAGTTTTGATATTTAATTTAGTGAAGACAAAATGAAGATTTTAATTAGTTGTTTAGCAAGAGTTCGTCGGTAGCCTGGAGGTAGTCTCGGCCTCGTGAACAAGGGGTCCGTAGTTCGATCCCAGGTATCGGCAAACATCTCTTTCACGACACAAACTTATAGCTTACTGTGAAAGGTGCATAAGTTTGTAATAAATTGTGTTTAAAATAAAACTCAGATATATCTTTTTTTAAGTTTTGCAAAAAGTATTCCCTTAAGGCTGAAAAGACTGCTCTTCCGTCCGCAAGGGTTCCGTCGGCTCGAGCATCCCTCTTTCACAATACACCGTTCCTATGACAACGACATCAGAGCGCAGGGAATGTCGTGGAAAGAGGTGACGCAATTGGCGCAGAGACGCTCTGAATAGAGGCGGCTGGTTTCTGCCCTATGCTCCCGGGAGGAGCGATGAGGGCGATGATGATGATGATGATGGTGAAAATAAAACTAAAGTTATGATTAAAGTTATTCTAGTGGAAAGTACAAAGTTTCTTTTATTTTATGTAAATTAATTTTAAGTATTAATAATTAAACAAAGTTTCATATTGTTAGATCCTTGGTATACTGAAAATACAACTCGCTGTTCAAAATAATAAATAAACTCAATGGTTATAATACACTACATTGTAAAAATAAACTGACTGAAGGCGTACACAGTGCCTTGAGGCATGTTTTCCATTAAAATTATATCCGGTTAAAACAAAATTGAAATATCCGTTTCCTCCTGCTATAGATCAACATTTTTTCGTACCTATGATTTTGATGCGAATGCGAATAAAATAAAATGTGACCATTTAATATTATACATATAAATATATACACCTATCTACATAAGTCACATTTGACTGAGGTTTTCTTTAAATGGCAGACTTATTATTATGTGTTACTGAATTTTGAAATTTTTGTGGTAATTTTTCAGAAAATGTAAGCTAGAATTGAAGCTAATATGTCCCTTTTTTGAGAGAAAATAACTAATTTGATTTTAATAATTTCGATATGTTCCTTATAATAATCTCATAATATCAAATCTTCTTTAGACGCGAGGGTTTTCTCTAGGATAAATGGAAGAGGCCTAGGAAATTAGCCTAGGAAAAATTGGTTGTTTTCATCACGAATGACTTCCTCAACTTTATATACATATATAGAGAAGCAAAATTTGTTTCAACTCTCGAATTTATAAAATGGTAGATTTTCTCTTAGTTCTCAGCTTTCTTGATTTAAAAAAACAATTTGTATGAGAATTTGATAAATTACCTGAATTTTAATTTGGAACTTTATTCGTTTCCAGTTTTATCAGACTTGAGAAGATTTTAACATCATTTCCAACTTCTTTTCTATGTATATTTTTTTTATTTTGTATTCTATGGACCAAGGACAGAAGGCTGACTCCCACATTGATACTGTTTTACATCTTCTTGACTTATTTATTAGCATATTTCACACTACATTATGGATTTTAGGTTGAACCTTCTTTATACGTCATTGATTTAAATAATGACATTGTTATTTTTTGGTCTTGATTCTAGATACTTATTATACACATAACTATGTATGATTTTTCATAGAGTTCAACAATCAAACACCTCTTTATTTAATAATAAAAAAAATTGGAAGGGTGTGTACCTACATGTTCAAATTTTTAATACGCTTTCATTGATTTCATTGCCATGATCTTAGTCACACTTGATTTTGAATTATATAACGAAATGACTAATATTATTATTTTTCATCATTATTATAATTTTTACCTACTGTTTTCTAAGTAAAGTTGATGAATATTAAGTAACATCAAATAACCTCAACAACATAACATTCATCTGAACACCTCACATAGATCGAGCTAGTTCCAAACTCATACATAAATCTTGTAGCTTAGTTGGAAATAAAGCACTCGTTCAATAATTATGTAATTTGAAACAAGTGTTTCTTTCTGTAATGGTATTTTTTTTTGTAATTGTTATAGTGATAATATTACCTCGATACGGGTGCAAATCCAGTGAGGTAATATTCTTCTTCTTCTTTTGCTTCAGTTAGGACTATGTCCTGTGGTTCTCGGAACCTGCTCCTGGGAGGTGGATGTCCAACTGTCCCTCCAGCGTTTAGGTGGTCTTCCTGGGGGTCTGTTTCCTGTCATGTGTTCATCTGCTGCAATTCTGACCACTCGATCTGAGCTCGCCCTCCCCACATGATTTCTCCAGAAACGTCTTCTCGTTCTGCCCCATCGCACAACATCTTCGACATTACAGATTCTTCTAATTTCTGAATTTCTTATTCTGTCGCGAAGAGTTACACCTGCGATGGGTCGTAGAGTTTTCATTTCGGTGGTTCTAAGAAGGCTTTTTGTTCTGGTGGTGTCAGCTCTTGATTCTATGCCGTATGTCATGATCGGTCTTATGCAGGTCTTATAGATCCTTACTTTGCTCTCTCTTAGCATGTCTTTGTTTCTCCATACAGCACTCTTCAAGCACCCAGCCACGACGGCAGCCTTGTTTGCTTGTTCTCTTACATCGTCAAAGAGGTTATTGCTGCTGGAGATCTCGACACCCAGATACTTAAATCGCATCACTTGCTCTATGACTTTATTGTCGATTGTAAGTTTGCATCGCACTGGATGCCTTGAAGTAACCATGCTCTTTGTTTTTTCTACTGAGATTTTCATGTTGAATCTTTGAGAGGATAAATGGAATCTGTAAAGCATTCTTTAAAGATCATCTTCGGAATTAGCAATTAGGACAGCGTCGTCTGCGTAGCATATGATGTCAATATTGAGTTCATAAATGTGAATTTAAATAGTGAAAAATTGTTATACTCTGTTCTCTAAATATTTTTTTGGTAAATAAATTATTATTATTATTATTTCTACTATAGATTATTGATACCGAGAGAGACGTCTTTTGATCAGGTCATTATCAATCTGATTGAAGTCAAAAAGTAATTTACCTACCAATCTGAATATTTGACTGTATACCTACATACTGGTGATGTAACGAATCTGTGATTTTGGATATTCGCGAATGCGAATGCGAATATTTGTTGCCGACATTCGCGAATGTGAATGCGAATAGTGAATTGCTTAAATTTCTGTTATTGCTCAAACATTAAAATTTCTACCCCCTTGTCGCTGAAGTTTCAAAATGGTATAGGAATTTAAAATATTTCAAAACTCTTCGGTTTTCTTAAAAGAATATTTTCTTGCGGTACCTTTTTCTACAGTGTACCGGGTAAGTATACGGTACTTTTACCGAATGTCCGATACTTTATTACCAAAATAATATTCACAAAACATTCGCATATTTTTTTGCGAATGCGAATACTTTGAAATATGCGAATATTCACGAATGCGAATACGAATATTCGTTGAATCACTTCTACATATATATTAGCAATACTCGAAAGATCAAATGCTATTCGAATGTTTTTGAATATGTGGTATTACATGAAATAAATCATGAAATTTATAGTGGTAGAAGAGATGTAAGTAGAAATAAACACCGATGAATATTTGAAACTGTGAAGAGGAAATTTATAATTATTTGATTTGCTAGGTTTTATTTAAAATTTTATTTTATCCAATTGTTTTAAGTTCTTCAATGATATGAAATAACCCTAGTTGGCAGGGTTGTCTAAAATATTGGTGTCGGTAAATTTTGTTAAAATTTCTAGAAAAGTTAGGCTTTTAATGCACTTATTCATAAAAATATTTTATTTTTATGGTTGAAATGTGTCACTAGCATTATCCTTATTAAAATTCTAATAATTTTGGAGGACTCATCGGTTTTTTACCATTTAATGGTGGTTTTGTTTCAACCACCAATATTAATGAGTCTTAATAGCCCATTATGAGATGCCCTCTTATAATTGAAATTCTTTTTGTTTTGTTTTGTAAATATTGAACATTTTAATATTAATTTATTCTTTTGTTGTTCTCACAAAAAGAAAATAATACCTGATTTTGACCATTTTTATATATTTTGTTAAGCGTTTCCATACTTATGGCCACTACTGTATGTCCTCGATAGACTCAGTAATCGTGAAAGACGAGGAAAATTACACAGTTTTCGAGTTTTCGCCAGCTTAAAAATATTTTAAATATCTAATTTAGGTAAAAATAAAAAGCGATACGAAAGTTTACTAAAAAGTTATGGTTAACTAAATTGGAAGATTTATAGATTTTTTTTATCGCTTTGAATTAAATTGTAAATAGATGTAATAATAAATACATCATAACTAAATGTATAGGATTGTATGTATTGTGTTATTGTTCGATTATTGTAAAATGATATTGTGTTTAATAAACTGTTATTATTATTATTATTATATTATATGTTTTGGTAATAAAATACCTAACTTATGAATTATAATATAATTGGAATATTTTTTGTATTTTTTACCAAAGCAATCCACTTACCGCAGTATAGAATCATAAAGTCTATTAACAGTTTTACCTTTATAAATAAATCCTTATTATTTTAAGTGTTTTTTTAAATATTTTATCAGAAGAATTTTTGTTTGAGAAAAAAATATATTGGTTATAAAAAGAATTGATTCTTTAAATTTTTTTAAATACAGGGAAATAACACCTAAAAATGCGTTTATCTTTATGTGATTTCTTTCTTATTTCGCAAAAAACCGAACAAAAATATTAATTTTGAAATAATTTTTGATATATTCCTATCCATTTTGTGAAATTATATTCTTTCTTTTTAATTCAGGATGTGTTTTAAGATTATTCCACCTAGGATATCTTTTTATTTTTAAACTTCAAAGCATATGATCATGTGGCGTCAGGAGTGTCATCGTTTGAGTTTTTACAATGGGAAAACATTTTTGTATATTTTCCGTATGAAAACATACCATTTTTTTTACACAACTAAAGGAATAGGTACCTATGTGATTTCAAACTTCAAGTTTTTTACGGTGAAAAGATGTTTTAGTACCTATTCCTAGTCCATGGTTGTACCTTTTCCCCCTATTTCATAATGATTACGTATTTGGAAGGTATTTCAATTTTGCTTTACTATTCAACAAGATTTTATTGCCTAGCAACGCAACACTCAGGGCTATGTGTTAAGATAAAAAGAGAATCCGTACTAGTTGTAGCATAGTAGTTGATGTTTCACTTATTTTCAAAGGCTTGCTTTTTTAATGTTATTCGTATTATTTCTCATAACTGTTAAAGGGGATATTGACACTTGTTCACTTTCAGTGATCACTCTGGATGATCCTCCAAAATGAAAAGGTGTGAACAGACGTTTCATCAAGAGTGATCACTAGCGATGATGGTTGAAAGCGATTACTACCCGACATAATTTTGATGAGAGATTCTTTCATTGAAACGATCATTAATAAATAAGTCTTTTAACTCCTTTTATATGTCTTATTTTCATGCTGTCAACAGTTTTATGAACTTGTTGTTATTTTTAATAACTATTATTTTACATCCATTTTTTTATTTAATTTTATAACTAAAATACGTCAAACTACAGATTACATGACTGTGAGTTAATTTTAAATAATTCGGCATTTTAGCTACCTCACTTTTCGCTTGCCTGATAATTAGAGCGGAAGCTCTTTAAAGCCGGCTCGCGTCCAATAAAAAGTCACAGTGGATAAATAAGTATTATATTTACAATAAATTTATTCATCGTGAATTTCCACCAGGAGCTGTCAGTTGAAAATAATTACTTTATGACCGTGAGTATTGACATGGCAGTGAAAGCATAGGATGAATATGTGGATAGACGTGGTCACTTTCGATGAACAGCTTTGACCCTGACACTCTCGATGAGCATCCAAAGTGAAACAATCTGAATGCTACTTTAGTTATGCAACAGTTACGAGACATTAATTTATGTACTTAGATAAACAACATACAAAGTATATATACTGCGTATTATTTGTTAGATGATGATCGATTTCGGCAAATCTTTGCTGAAATCTATAACAATTTAAAAATAAATTGAGTAGGGACCGTATTACACATTGAATAAATACTACAACATATAGGTAATATAATACTATATACTAATACTATACTATTACGGTATAGCCCACAAGTGGGGTAGCTAGCAGACCAGCTACATACTACTACTACTATACCATCACGGCATATCCCACAAGTGGGGTAGCCAGCAGACCAGCTGCATATAATAAACATGCAAGATGTCCTCTCCGTGCCAATATAAAATCAAGACATTCAGGATGGATGGCAAGCCTCATCGCTGAATTTAAGATGTAAAATGTCTTATTTTTTCGAACACCTGCCTTTTACAGGACACTCGAAAACTTACGAATAAGAGTGGGAGACCAATTCTTTACCGGGTGCCCCACGGGATACCAGCTACATATAAAAAAATATGCAGGCTGTCCTCTCAGTGCCAATATATAATCATGTCATTCAGGTTGGGTGGCGAACCTCATCGTTGAATTTAAGATATAAAATGTCCTAATTATTTCGAACACCTCCCTTTTACAGGACACTCGAAAACTTACGGAAAAGAGTGGGGGGGGACCAATTCTTTACAGAAGCGTGATTCAATGTAATGCCGCGATAATTCAATAATGATAATATATGTGAAAATACCTATTATTCCGACGCCTACGAACTGGCTTGACGCTTACGAGCCAGTAAATTCGTCGGAACGCTTTTCTCACTTCTTCCGATTAGATATTTCACAATGTTATATTGTGTGAACAAGGTTCTCCAATAGAGATATCTAATTGATTTTCTCATTTCCGCGTTGTGCCCAGATCCGCTAAACAATAAAGAAATACTATGTATTCTTAACATTTCATAGATAGATATTCAAAATCAAATCCAGGAATTGATATATAAAGACAAATAGATCGAACCCAAAACAGATGTTGGCATATGTATAATAGGTATCTAGAGTGTTGAAATTTCCTAATGATTAAATTTATAATGTCGAAGGGAGAAAATTTACATTAAAGGTGTCAAACTTAAGAGCTAATTTGGGTCAAACAAAAAAGGTTTACCTTAAAGTGGGCTGGATAAAAATCAATATTTATAAAAACGTTTATTACTTCCTATTACAGAATAAAAACGTTTGGCAATTTCCACCTTTATACCTAATTTATATCCTGCGTCGTTTTGTTATTTAATTACATAATAGATACATATTATGTGCCAATAAATTAGTAAAATGTTTGTTGCGGGTCACGGATTTGTCACCCCTGATGAACATCGGAGGTAGCATAGGTTTTTTAATATTTTTTAGGCAGCAAGCAGATGATTTGGAATATTTTTCAATTCATCCGATTTTATTAAAAATATTGTAACAGCTATCTAATTTACAGACCTTTTATCTAATTTCTGTTTTTCACAAGTTGGTAATATAATTTAATGTAGAAAACTTTTATTCTTAGGTCAAAATCTAACAAAATGTTCGTTCTGTTCTGAAATATCTGTTCATCGAATTTACGTTTATTTTGTAAAATTTCACATTAATAAATGGAAATAAATAAAAACTGTTTGAATTTTACTATAATTATTAAATAAAAGTTTTGTGTTTATTTACATTAATTAATTTTACTTTATTTAACAAATATTTTCCTACACCTTTTGACATAATAGGGAGAAAAAACTGTTTCCTGTTGCCAACTCCCCTTCAAGAGTTCCCCCATGGAAGAGATGCGTCGCAAAAAAAAAAATCTAACGGTTGCGACGTATTTTTAGTACTGAGAATCGAACAAAGCACCACTCGTGCAGACTTAAAATGTAAAACGTAATGATTATGATTCAATACACGTAATAAAATTTGTGGCTTTATTTCATTACTAGACCACACTTGTGTAGGTCTTATTGTTTTGAGTATTTCTATATGATTCAAGTACATTCCAATATTGAGTCTCAATCACTAATGTGACCTCTATCAGGAGAGGGCAGTAACATGTCCGTAACTTGTGCAAGCAGACGTAATTGTGCATTAAAATTCATACCACACACGGCGTTTAATAATATGACTGGAATTTTTATGAAGAAATTGCGTTTATTTTTTGAAGAGCTTGATCGATATGTATGTAATGTGGGAATATGTTTGAATGCTTTGGTACGTATACTAGGCTAGTAATGTAATACTCAGAAATACATTTTGAGAGACAAAATAAGAAATAAAACCATCCGAAAAAAGACAAAAACTGTCAATATTGTATCTAAAGTTTCCAACTGAAATGACAATGGGCTGGTCGTGTGGCAAGGTGAGAATAAGAATGACAGGGTGACTTTCAGAATTCTTGAATGGAGGCCGTGGGAGGACAAAAGAAGTGTTGGAAGACCCCAAAAAAGATGGGTTGACGATATTGTCCAGGTGATGGGAAAAGAAAAATTTAGTGCCCAGCACCCCTAGTCAAAACACATTTAAGCGTTACGTTTTCGTTTCGTTTTCGTTCAAACAAGACGAGGTTGCGAGAACGCATCAATTTTCGTAGCTACGAAAATTGACACATTCTCGCAACGTCGTCAACGTTTGAACGAAAACGTAACGCTTAAATGTGTTTTGACTAGGCCTACAGGTTTCGACATGTTACGTCTTTGTCAAACATAACAATATGTCAAAACCTGGGCACAAAAATAAAAGTACGTCATAAAACTCTACCAAGTTTTTGTTTAATTGACATTAAATTATGGAATTTTACAAAATAATCAGTAATGGAATACCTACAACCGACAAGTATCTACTATTTATTATTATTTTTCATTTAAAATATTGTGTAGGCATATTCATAATATTTTATTGAGCTAAAAATAATAATTGTTGTCGTTAGTAGTTTATAATTTTATTAGATACTAGATGTTCCTACCCGGCGTCGCCAGGGTGATTTTAAAAAAAAAATCGTTATGCCAACACGTGACAGCGAAACTGTCATACAAATGTCACTTTCATACACACATACAATCCAAATTAACGACTTTTCAGTTGGATTTTCCAAAAATTTTCATGTAATGTAATACAAACCGTCTCCTGATAATTACGAACACAACAAAAAAAGAATTAGCCAATTCGGTTCAGCCGCTATCAAATTATGGAGGAACGTCCATGGTCAACTCATTTTTATTTATATAGATTGGTCAGAAGGTTTTTAAAACAATATTATTGTTTGTTTTCTCTCCATGACTCAGACTCAGCATGAAATGATTTCAGATGAAATAAAAATATTGATTTTATATCGAGTATTTGTAAATTATTATTCAATTAAAGATTGTTTAATAAATAAACAGAAATGAAATAATTTTGTAGTTTATATTGTCGAACGACAATACTTGATAGAAGTTCTATTAAAATAAATAAAAGTTCATGTTAAATCAATAAAAAAATGTAAGTCTAATGATATATACGGAAGCTCTTGAACGCCTCTGTTTTTTTTTTAATTTATTGAAAACAAACAAACACCAACAGGCACATATACATATATAACATAAAGTATACAACAGAAACAAAGTTTATTACAAAGATGTGCCCTATTATAATGATATTATCACAGTACGGCGCTAAATTGATATTATCACAGTACGGCGCTAAATTAGGCGTTATTGGTTAGCCACTGAGTCAGCCTGTTGAGAAACTATATATATGAATATTTTTTTTTAAAATTCATAGAATATTTACTTAAAACATATTATCATAAAATATTTTAACCGTACAAATATAAAAATAATTAATTTAATTATTTTTTTATATTTTTTGTCATTATTTGTAAAAATTATCATGAAAATATCTAGTGGTTTTAATTTTACGTTCTTTGTCTTAGACAACAGAGAACAACAGTTTATATTCCTAATTTAATAAGCTCATTATAATTACGTCAAAGCCGAATTCAAAGTTATGTTACAAATTAGTAGAAGTTGTGTGGCACACACATATTGCTAACTTGTTACTTTGGAATCGTGGTTGTTGCGGTGTATTTTGAATAATTTCAAACTCAAAACATACCTATTAAAAAAAAAATCATAAAAATAGGAATAATTTTACAAATATCAATATTAATAAACACAAATATTCTAATTTTCGAGTGTAACTTTGTGGAAATACATTATAAAAGATAATATTTAAATTAAATCAAACACTGTTTAATTCCACTATGAGATTGTTTTATTTATAACGTTTTCAACTACAATGTAGTAATCATCAGTAATAACACAATACTATTGTGTTATTACTGATGATGACTACATTGTAGTTGAAAACATTATAATTAAAACAATCTCATAGTGGAATTAAATAGTGTTTGATTTAATTTAAATATTATCTTTAATAAACACAGTTAGCTTTTCACAATATTAATAAACACAGTTAATTTTTCAGAAATTTTCGAATAAAACTCGAGCGCTTTCGTCAAAAGCTCAGTTTGACATTATCAAGAGGACTGATTGGAAAGATAATATAAATCTAATCTAATAAAAAAAATAAAGTTTAGAAGGAGGAATAGGTGAAGGTGGGGTAGTAGTGGAAGGAGTGGTTGTAGCTAAAGACTTTAATAAATTTTATAAATTAAAGCCCTTAGCCACACACTCCTTCCACTACTATCCCACCCCTTCCTATTCCTCCTTCTTTAAATAGATACCATATATTTTTTTTCCAATCAGTTCTCTTGATAATATCAAACTGAGCTTTTGACGAAAGCGCTCGAGTTTTATTCAATAAATTGTGAAAAATTAACTGTGTTTATTAATATTTTGAAAAATTAACTGTGTGGTATATCTGTGTTTATTAATATTGATATTTTTGTTATAATGAATTTTAACTCTGTGAATATACAAACATTAGAATTACTAGGATTCATTTTGTTGTTCTTCTTCTTCCTTTTTTAATAGATCTATAGATCTGTTTATAAGCGTCGAAGTCTCCTGGAACACAGAGTTCCAGCTGCTTCGCCATCTCTATACAGGTCTTCCAGGTTGGCGAGTTCTCGTTGGCACGTTTTTTGCGGCTACTTGAGGGAGTCTATCACCACTCATTCGTCCTACGTGACCGTGCCAGAAGCGTCATCTTCCCCTTTGGAGGTGTCTACGAAGACTCCGGCACCGGCGACCCTCGGGTTCACCGGCATGAATACCAAAAGAAGTTTCCGGACACCTCAACTCGGCTCTCTGCGCATTTTTTTTTCTTTGTTTTCATAATTTTTATTTATTGTTTTTATTTCTATTTTATTTTGAATATTGATTTGTTTTTCTAGGTTAGGGAATGCCTTTGTAAATGTATTGTTAGTTTTATATTGTGAATGTATTTGCTTCTCTCGGCTAGAGGGACATCGAAGGAGTGTAGTCAAAAGATTCCATACATGGAAGTTTTTGGCCGGCCAGCCCCTCAGGCTGCCCACTATGGTGCCTCCGGTGTGGACAAAAATTTGTGTAGTGTAGAATTCGGATAAATGGAAGTCCCAAGACTTCTGCGCTATCCGGGTGGTCGGTGGGTCTCCTTCAATGTATCTTTTCCTGCCTCATCTGAAAATATCTTCGGTATTGCAGGTCTCACGTATTACTGTGATTTTAATTCTATCCCTCAGTGTTTTGCACAGAATTGCGAGGAGTGTCTTCATTTCGGCAGTTGCAATAGTGCTTTGGTTCTATTTGGATTATTCTGGACACATGAAAATGAGTTATTTGTTTATAATATCATCTTCAATGATTGATATTCCTCCCTTTTTGCGATCGGATGTTACGAATATAAAGAAGAGATTTGCATTTTTATTTGGAAAGACGGGTATAGCTAACAAAAACCAAAGTTAACGGTTTTCTCAACTTGTAATGAGTTTTCCGGTCGGCGTTCTGTTATTTCTACTTTCCATCCGTATTTTATACCAAAGATTTTCTACATTACAATATATAAGTAGAAAGTATAATATTACTACTACTACTACTATACCATCACGGCATATCCCACAAGTGGGGTAGCCAGCAGACCAGCTGCATGTAAGAAACATGCAAACTGTCCTCTTCGTGCCAGTATAAAATCAAGACATTCAGGATGGGTGGCAAACCTCAACGCTGAATTTAAGATGTAAAATGTCTTATTTTTTCGAACACCTGCCTTTTACAGGACACTCGAAAACTTACGCAGAAGAGTGGGAGACCAATTCTTTACCGGGTGCTCCACGGGATAAAGTATAATATTATTAAATAATATATTCTAAAATCATACTTAGTAAAATTTATCTACCGATATTATACATTTTCTTCAAAGAAAGTAACTTTGATTCGGGATGAGATTAAATTTTCATTCGAAATGTAGTTATTAACATACGTATTATATACTTTTATACATACACAATACACATGATAAAATAAAAGTGTTGAAAGAACTTTATTTTTCAGATATTTCAGGAGTCCAAGGACTCTTAATTTATTTATTTATATAAAATAAAAACGTACTTCTTCACATCTTTTCATCACTTTGGCGATCATTCTTAAAGAAGTTCTTCTTTCCTGAAAAAACCAAAAGTGTTTTATTTGCAGAAATTTATATTTCAAAAGTTGTATTAAAATATGCAAGTCATGTCGATTCTTCGATTCATCAACTTGAAATACTTATATCCCAAAACATATCACGTTAAAGAATGATAAAAATATAGCCATCTGTCGACAATTAAAGTCAAATAGGTATGTGTTTATTATAGAAATCATTAAAATAATTAAATATGTGTTTTTTCTATAACCATTTATACCATTATAGCAAGGGCCACGAGTAATGTTGTTTTCTTACAACTGCATCAATGAATACATTTATTATTTGCTCTCTACAACTGAAAATAAAATAATAAGGTTAAATAGCAAATCTCATTCCTGAAATTAAGGTGTTAAATTTCTCATGCTTAATTTCTTACAAATATATAACATATTATGTCTTTGTCCTATATTACTTCAGAAACTCTACAAGCATTTTTTTTTTTTATATTTGATAATATTTGTCTGGGTTTTGATATAAACACAAATACAACCTAATTCACCTTCCACAGTAAGCTACTAAAAGCTTGTGTCGTGAAAGTGGAGTTTGCCGGCACCTGGTATCGAACATGAAAAAAATCTATTACGTTCACTGGCTGCCTTTTAACACCAGTTTATTATTTTACATATAATAAGTTATTTAGGAAATTTCAAGCTATTTTAAAATTATGTCTCAAACTGTTTTTAAGCGTATGTCAGACTAAACGGTTTATTTTGCACATTGTATAAATGAAGTCGCCCTAAGCTGCCGTCAAAGGATTGTATCCTCCATTACCCGTAGATATTTATGAATGGTTGTAGATCCTTTGTCATCCACACTCATCGTGCAAAATCTTTTGTTTATATTATAGGCCACAGAGATCGCCTGAAGTGCTGCCCCCGACAAAACTCCCCACAATTAATTACAACTTACTGTGAATGTTCCTAAAGGCTTTACAACAATTCCTAAGAAGTAATTCTACAGTTTGTTTGTATTTCAATTAATTGAAATTTACATACACTTTAAATATTTAAAATTAACATTTCAAAATTAAAATTTGAAATATAAACGGTTATTATTTAAATTCTAAATAAAATTAGACCATTTGATTTACTTATGTAAGTATGCATAAAGTATGCAATTTACCATGCATTCTACATATCTTCACGAAATAATGCAATAATCGACAATACTGTGATTTTCGTATGATGCATAATTGAGATCACAGTAAACAGTGTATGTAGATTTTTCATACTGGGTAAGATATCAATACAAATTTATTAAAAAAAACATCACTAGAAAGTTATAAGAACGCAAAAGTTAAAATAAGGGATATTAAAATATATATTTATGTAACATAATGATAAAAATATATATTTCATCATAAAGCAAAAGCCAAATTTAAGTATATAAAATATAATAAAATAAAGTCGGTAATATTGAATTCTATAAATTAATTAAATTAATAAATTAAACATAATCTATTAAAAAATATAATACCTTAAGAAAATCAAAATAAAACAGGTTATATTATGATAAAACAATAATAACAGATAGACAAATACATCATAATAGACCCGATTTAGTATTACATGATAAACGTAATAAAATGACGTACCTAATAGACTACGCTGTCCCAAATACACATGATATACAAACAACCGTCTCAGAAAAAATACGTAATTATATAGAACTAGCAGGAGAAATAAAAAATATTTGGCATTCTAGGTCCGTTTATATAATACCTTTAGTCATGTCAGCTACAGGGGTTACTCCGAAATCTTTAATAAATTATTTACAAAAAATAGATTTACCGGTTAATTTGTGCATTATGGGTTAGTTGGAAGATATTGCGCTTCAGCAATAAACTCGCCCATTGCACAAAATTATTAATTCTATTGTTGTGATACCATGTTTTTTGTTCTTCTTTATATATTGATTTTGTGCAATAAAGTTTATTATTATTATTACATTAAAATTCAAAAATTTATTATAATAAATACTTGTAATATTGTAAAAAAGTTTTTGAACACAGATATTTCAGGCAAAATGCTGGTATTTTGAACCCGCGTTCTGGGCCTAATCCTTTGATATCCTGTAGGATATGGATAGGTGAATTTTTCCCGGCATTGGACATTTAAGTTTTTGTGTGACCATAACTGATCATATAGAGACTTATCTGGTTGTATAATGCTTAGAAGTGTGGATGGCAATTCTGCCGCCGCGTAAAAAAATGTCATACAATGGTCACCCATCGAAGAATTAACCACTCCCTTTACTGCTTAACTTTTGTGACCGGACAAAATTGGATGTATTAAAGTGCATACGATCATAAGCCTTTCTTACATTAAAAAAACCTACTTTATTTATTTACAAGCGTATGTAACCCGGCATCGCTCGGGTTTAATTAAATAGAAAACCTTGCAAATACATGGGTTAAAACAACAAAATCTTATTGAAAAAAAAACGGAGTAAGCACTTACGTGGATAAAAGAAGTAAAAAGCTCTTCCCAATGAGAAAACTTAATTTTTGACTCCCTACATGCCCATAGCTTAGTAACAATAAATAGGTAGGTACCTACATCATAAAAAGCATTGCAAATCTCTAAATGAAAAATCTTGAAGTTTGATACCTCACATGCCCATATTTAGGTAAAAAAAATAGGTAGGTACCTACATCGAAAAAAGTGCTGAAAAACTCTTCCCAATGAAAAATCATGAAGTTTGATACCTCACATGCACATACTTAGGTAAAAAAAATAGGTAGGTACCTACATCGAAAAAAGTGCTGAAAAACTCTTCCCAATGAAAAATCATGAAGTTTGATACCTCACATGCCCATACTTAGGTAAAAAAAATAGGTAGGTACCTACATCGAAAAAAGTGCTGAAAAACTCTTCCCAATGAAAAATCATGAAGTTTGATACCTCACATGCCCATACTTAGATAAAAAAAATAGGTAGGTACCTACATCGAAAAAAGTGCTGAAAAACTCTTCCCAATGAAAAATCATGAAGTTTGATACCTCACATGCCCATATTTAGTTAAAAAAAATAGGTAGGTGCCAACATCGAAAAAAGTGCTAAAAACCTCTTCCCATTGAAAAATCTTGAAGTTTGACACCTCAGATGTTCACATTTATGTAAAAAAATAATAAGTAGGCACCTACATGGAAAAAAAAGTACTAACAACCTCGTCCCGATGAAAAAGCTTGAAGTTAAGAAATTCCACATATTGGTAGGTACCTACATGGAAAAAGTGCTAAAAACCTCTTCCAAATGAAAAATATGTGAGCTCGACACCTCGAAAGCTCATATTTTATTTAGAAAAATAGGCGGGTACCTACGTGCAAAAACTACTAAAAACCTCATCTTAATGTAAAAACTCGAAGATTGTCATCCCAAATTTCTATAAGAAAAAAAGGGTAAACATCCCTTTTCGTGAAAAAATTGTAGTCATCATAAAATATTATAATTGTCCACATTCGAATTTGTATTTTTGGTTTGCAGTGCATAAATGGGTATTTGCTATGAAATTAAAAAAAGTCAAGAATAAATTGTCATATAAGTATTTACTCTTTATTCCCAAAAAACCTTAAAAATGGATTATCTGCATCCTTCAATATTTCAGAATATTTTACTATCAAATATTTCATAATATATGTAAAAAATATTAGGTGAAAATAAATAGGTTCCCACTCATTGAAAATCATTTAACATTGTTTATGGATTTTATAGGTAAAACTATTATTATTCTACAGTATAGTTTTCTATGGTTTCATAATGTCTTCCATTATGAAAATAGCCCAATATGTCAAAAATATGCAATTTTTATTCACGTAATTCAAGAGCTTTTCTCATTAGCAAACACGATATTTTATTACGAAAATAAACCCTAAATATTTAGTTTCAGAATTGTTGTATTTATTGTTACATCCATTTTGATATTAATTCAATACAATGAAAAATGTTTGACTGTGAATATTGCTATTTACTAAATCTTGCATTAATTTTACATACATTTTGTTGCTAATTTTGTGACATGGTCGCATTAAAATTAAAATATCTATACGTAAGATATTTAAAATGTTTTTAGCCTTAAACCTGCCCAGAAGATGAGACCTTGTATAGAGTGTATTATTTTACTTCGGTCTTTCCTAATTTCTGAGTCCATTAAGGACATACGTACATACATACATACATACATACATACATACATACATACGAACGGACTCAAATATTTATGTGTGGATTTTATTCTTCACTGTACATTGTTTACAATAATACAAATTAACATAGAAAATATCATTTATACAATTCAATGTACAGAGGGCGAGTTTATCGCTAAAATACGATGTCTTCCAACTACTTTAGATACACACATTTGCATATTTTATTATTTATGTGTATCGTATCACGGTGCATCAACACTGTGATGAACGAGAGAGAAATATTACAGAAAAAACCCGTTACAAGGAACCACATGCGCAAGGAAGACAAAATAATTTAACTTTCTTTTTACTTTGTAAAATCTGAAGTACCTATCTTTGAACAAAGATGCTAAGCGTTAATTTTATGTATAGCGGACGAACTTGAGTAAACGGAAGTCCGCAAATTTTCAAAATTTCGATTTTTTTATAGTGTACATTTAATCGTCTTGCATTTATTTAAAGCTTTAAAAGTCGGACACAAAGAACAGAAGTTTGAAAATTTGACCACGGCCCGCTTAAGGGGGGACGTTGATTGTTCACAATAAAAGTTCTCAGATTTCTGGATTATTTGGGTGGTCGATGGCTTTTGCTTTAAAGTTTACAACGAAAGAATACAAATGAGGACATATTTTTTAGGTCTTAGATTCCTCATTTTTATAATTTCCTTACTCAGAATTGAAGAACCCACCGACCACATAGACTTCTGTGCCAACCGGGTGGTCGGTAGGTTTTTCGATGCACTTAGAATTTTTATCCCCATAGTATTTAAATATGGCCAATTTTTGAAACGTTGTTTACTCATAACATGACTTCAAGGGCGACGTAATGTGCATCTATTCACCGCAGTTTATTATAGACCATTACAGTTTAGAAATTTCTCAAACTTTATTTATATTATTATACTACTGTATGGCTTTTAATATCAGATAGATTTTTTGTAAGTATTCGTTCTAGAGTAAATAATATTTTTCTCTCTGGAATATCTTTATTTTGATACAAAAATATATTGCGTCATATTTATAGTAATAAAACGGTTATTCACAAAAACAAACAGGCATACGAGTTTTCACACTCAAACTGAGTGGTTATAAAAATTCTTTTGTTTTATATTGAAATAAAAAAAAAATATTATGTAGGTACCAACTAGTTGTCAGTTGGTCGTTGTACGAAATCAGTTAAAAGTTTTTTTTTATATATAAAAATATATCTATCACAGATTTTGTTTTACTAAAAAGTATACAATTTATGATAAAAACACAAATCTGTTCCTATTCTATTCTTATTTAAACCATCCACTGGTTTGCGACCAATATGGAACAACAGGTTTTTCATTACATTTTATGGTTAAAAAATAATCAATGCTTCATTCATATCGAAATAAACCTTATACGAGGCGTATAGTTCCAATCGGCTTTAACAACTTCGCTGCCTTCTCCGCACATGTGCGGAGTACGATTTTCAATCCTATAGCCGACACCGCACTTGTGCGTGATCGAATCATGGTCTTTGAATGATTCAGTATAAAGTCGGCATTCGTAATGATATGTTTTTTGTAGTGTGGCACTGCTCACGACACATCTAAAATATTATTACGGTGTTTGGATTTTACTTTGCGAATTTCATACCGCCTGAAATCGCTTTCGAATATGAATGATGAAGAAAATTTGTCAAGACATAAAAGAGTGAGATTATGAATGATTTATCAATTAACTGACAGTGATATTGAAGTAGAACTATGTTCAGATGACACTGATAAAGATTATGATATCGACAATGAGATGTCTTCAGATGATGATGACGAATAACAAGGTCATGAACAACTAACCTTCAATCAAGTGGCAATAAATGTTCCTCCATCTACTGATCGTCCTGAAACCGTGGAACCTTCTCTCGAAGTTCTTATATGGTTAATAACATACTATTTACTAAGCAGAATGAATTTTTCAGCAATCCAGCAACAACTCCGATTGTTTTTTTGATTATTTTTTTTGATGAAAAGTTTTAGTGATGGTTACGTTTAGAGACAAATACCCAAGTATTGATATTATTTCAAATATCTGGAGTTACAGAACAATCCACAATCACTAAATGGAAGGATTTAATCATTCCAGTTTTTTTTGGGATTACTTATTCATATGGGGACTATACAGCTTAGTCGTACGAGTATCTTAGTCGTATACAAGATTATTGGAAGACTAGAAGATTGTTTTCAATTAGAATATTCGGAGAAATAATGTTTAGGTATAGGCACAGTGATATTTTCATAGAATTATTTTATTTAGGTTTATATTTTCGTTAATAAAGTAACTTTTTGTAAACAACATGATTTCCGCACATGTGCGTGATCGGCACTGAGGTAGAAATTTTCATTGTCAGTGCCAGCTCCGCACATATGCGGTTTTTTTTTTATTTATTTTTTTCCAATCATAAAAAACAAAAAAAGTAAAAATGACAAATAATTTCCAAAAAAGAATGTTTTTTATATAGAATAATACGAAAAACCGGGAGCGGATTTCCTCAAGATACTACTATGCTTGGGAGGCAGCGAAGTTGTTAAGTCCAGTTTACTTGATTTTCTGGTAGGCCCATATAATATTTGATATCTAGAAATATATGAGGAAAGTATTTGTTGCAAGTATGCTCAGTTTTAAAGATGTTTATCCAGATAATGTATGTAAATGAAAAAAAATAATTAAAAATACCTACTACAGATTCACATCATAAATATCAAATAATTTTTGGACTTAACGGACGTTGAAACTTTCATAAGGATTATACGGGATTTTGGAATACAAATATGTTTACAGATTCTAGTTTTTACTTACAAAAGTCTAGGGCCAAAATCACCAATTTTCTCTCAACTTTTACGACGCTCCCGTTCATTTTTCCAAATTTATTTATAAGCTTTTCATTTCCTAGATGTATATCTGCTAAAATTTCACAGTTTTTAGTTAAAAAAATCATTTAAATTAATCTTTTTTAAAAATAAATCTCGCACAGATTACACCAAGGTTGCCATATGGAATTTGGATAAATCTAGAGCTGTGATTGGCTGTCTGCGGACTCATAGTTGTTTGAAACCAAATGTACGACAGACTTAGCGTTGTTGGGAATAAAACTATTTTTTTTTAACAGGGACTTTCTTGTGTATTTTGCGTAGAATGAAACACAAATATTGGGTCAAGTAGTCGGAAAACAGATTGTCCATGCGAATCAATTTTTAGTTGAAATTTGATATAAATTGGACTTAACGTCGATTGGAACTATACGCCTAATACAAAAACGGGGTATTACCTACATTGTTAGTTAAAATTGTGACAATACTTTATCCGATGCATCGGCACAGATTTTGTTAAGTTTTATATAAAGCTTCCTATTATTAATTGTACCTATTCTATTTCAATAATAAGATGGCTCGAAAAGTTTAATTATTTTATTGTTTGCTTTGAGGAACTTAATCATATATTTATATATATCTACTGACTTTGATGCAAGTATAATATTATAACACATTCTTTCACTACATTATCATTCTGATTATGCGCCAGAAATGTGATAATTGGTTTTTATATCATTTGCACCCTACAATAAGCAAAACTGAAAAAGTGAATCTCACGATACATTTTATTCAACTAAATCTCTAAAACATGCAGACTGTCTGTAATTTCGTAAAAAGAAGTGAATCGATTAGCGCAGAATCGTTGAAGCTTATGTTTCACGTTACCGATAGGATTACTGAAGGGAAAAAAGTATAAAACTGTATTTAAAGTACTGGCTTATTAGGAAAATCATATGCTATAACGATTTTCAGAAATTCCAAAATGAACAAACGCCCACTAGTATAATTCGAGTGCGTACATCCATATTTTTACTTTCACGTATGTACTCGCTTTTGCTGTAGGTACATTTTACAACAAGAGTGTATCCCCCTTTAAGCGGGATCCTATTATTTTTAATTACTGCGCATTGATTTTATTTTATGGTTTTGCTCTTAATATCTTTTTCGTATTTTTAAATACCCATCATACAGTGTACTTTACGTGGAAACATCTGAGTTCAAAATAATATGTTTGTTGTATTTTAAAAATTCTCAGATTTCAAACACGTGTAACAATAATACTAATTAGTGAACACAATATGAAAATACCGTATAAGTTTACCAAAGAGACAACGACACCTTATTTACTGTAATTATATTTAGAGTAGTTTAATGAAAGGTGGAATTCTATTTAACTACTCTTGGAAGTATTCAGAGTACGGTAATCATTCTCGGTTTATCAGAACAATACTTTCACATAAAGCTGTCCTCGGTATTTATAAGAGAGAAATATCGGAGCCTACGCCATGTAAGCTGGTGGCTTAACTGAACAAAGCACGCTTCGTGTAAAGGATGGATTGCGCGGGTTCAAGTCCTGCACAGGACACTATCCAATAAGACGACGTTGTCTATTTTAAGCCTTATATTGTATTTTATTTTTTATTTTATATATTCAGTAAGGAGTATGTCATTTCATGTGTAAAATTTACTATTTAATATTATACCTTCTTTATCATCTATATACCTACCTACTTTTTGTAAATAATATTTTTTGCACCAGTTGTTTACTGCTACCAAATAATATATATCCTTCCATTTTATGAATATAAGTTTATTTTTCTGTCTTATACACTTGTATTAGTGTTTGCATTCTTTTTATTTGCATTGTTTATACCAGTACCTACTTACCTATTAGAAATTAATTGGTAGTATGTTATTTCTTTTTTTTTCTTTTTGTATACCTATTGTTTTTCTTTGTTTAAGCATTATTCCTCTTGACTGTTCCTTTTTATTTGTATTATGTGTAAAGGCTGACACAGACGTTTGTTACGTAAATAAATAATATTTAATCTTGTACAAAATCCCTCTCTTCCTTTTTTGTCATTGCACTCAATACATAAGTGATCTACCATTATCAATCATTGTAGTGCAATCCGAATCAAAAGTTCTCTGGCAAAAAATAATAAAACAAAACATTATGATCTATCAACTGTAAACTTTTCATTTTCATACTATTTTCGACATCATATGAATACAAAATACAATGTATACTTGTCATGAAATAAACACAGCAGCTACATTACCCTCTCACTGCACACAGTGTAAAAGAATATTGTTGCAATATTGTCGATCATCAACCAATGAACACAATCCAAAACAACACATGTCGGTATCAATATAAAATAAATAAGTAGGGCAGATCAATATATTACAACTATTTTGCTTTTAAACATTCCATGCTTTGGATATAAAAAATCTACTTACAATGTTTTATTACAAATTCATTAAATAGTTTCAAAAAAGTTTAACCCTCTTTGGAACGGGTAACGAAGGCATTCATTCAAACATTATTTCGTGATGTAACGAATGTGTAATTTTGGATATTCGCGAATGCGAATAGCGAATATTGACTTGCTATGATTTCGACAATATTGCTCAATCATTAAAATTTCTACACCCCCCCCCCGTCGCCGAATTTTCTAAATGGTATAGGAATTTAAAATATTTCGAAACTCCTCGGTTTTCTTAAAGAACATTTTCTTGCAGTACATTTTTCTGCAAACTGTCACTGAATGATTGAAGATTGATGATCGACGTTTTTATCCAGCTGTGTGGTCGCTGCTAATAACCATCATTTTGAATAATTATAACAAACATACATACATACATCTTTTATATGTATGTATGTATGTTTATGTATGACATAGCTGTCATCGTGGTTGTTAGGGCACAATTTAGTGACAGAACAAGATTCGAGGCGAAAGAAGTATGTAAGGACAGATCTAATTGGGATTCCGTTCTCTCTGCCTACCCCACTTGGGATACGGCCTGAGAGAATAGATAGATTGTAGATAGATAGATAGAATGGAATTCAATCCAATCGCCCTTAATGTTACTTGCAGAAGCACAACGCAGAAATTATGTAGCCTCCTCCATTGAGAGGATCTCTGCCCCACTTTGTTTCCCTCGATATTTCTAGCGCTCATGCGTCATTATCATAGTAATGAAGCATATTGTCAGAGACGGACGTCCGGATTCTCGTCGAATAAAGAGCAATGCTTATTTTCAAAATATGATCCAGTCAATACCATTGCTTCTGCTATGCTCATTCAAACATTTAATTTTCCAGGAAAATTGGCATAATTCCAAGTTATACAATTTTACGTTCTTTATATATTCTTTGTATGTTCATTGGAATATTTTTTTACAAAATTTTGATTTAAATTAAATTATGTAAATTTAAATTTTTCAAATAAAGTTGTCAGGTTTAGTGATTTCTCGATTTTAAATTTTTAAATAAAATGATATAGTTATATTAAAATTGGTTTGGTTTAACCGCAAGATATTGTTTTTAATTTATTTTATTCAATTTGCACATCATCATTCATATATAAAAATCAACAGATCAGTTTACATTAGAAAAAAATGTGATGATGTGCAGTGGCGAGATTATCGCTGAACAGTGATTTCTTTCATCTAACCACGTCACATTCACACTAAAAAGAAATAAAAATAATAATTAGGCTAATTCCTGTTCAAAACAATCAGACCATGTTGCTCAATGTCTAAGGTTTTTTTCTTTCTAAGAAATGTATTAAAAAAATCAAAAACATCGAGCAACGATTTTTCCATTTTTTGGTTGTTTTTGTTTGAAATCATACAATAACAAAAACAGTAAGAAAAATAGCTACATAAATTAAAGAGAAAAAAACTACAATCCAATGTAGGTATCACTTGCATGCGGAAACGGCCGGCAATATGTATTTGCGGGGGTTTGGTAAAAAAAAAACACCTATCTTATTCCTTATGAAGAAATTCTACCCTGCTCTCTTTACCATTAGCGAACGCTTTAGTTACTTAAGGTTATTTTTTTTTATTTTTTTTTTTAGAAAGATATATCTGGGTTTTGTTATAAACCCAAATACAACTTTATACACCTTCCACAGTAAGCTAAAAGCTTGTGTCGTGAAAGGGGAGTTTGCCAGCACCTGGGATCGAACCGCGGACCCCTTGTTCAAGAGGCCGAGACTCTACCTCCAGGCTACCGACGAACTCTGAACTCGGTTAATCTCTGGTATTTTCTGTTCTTAATGTATTCTACGTTTAATTCACCCATTTTGATAGTAATCTACAAGCTAAAATGATAATTTATTAATTTTGTTTAGATATATTGTAGACTCTTTAAATTGCATGTAATATTTTGAATTAAAAAAAAAACTAATTATCTGCATAAGACAATCGCGACTAGCGGTGACGGTCTATAGAAATTTTACCCCTAAGTAATAAGTAATAACAGTGCACACGGCTGACTTTTGAACCTCATGATGTCAATCCATGCATTTTGACACGCTTGGTAGGTACTAATTCATCGCGTCCTCATATAACTAATAACAGGAATCCCTTCACATAAAAAACACACAATAGTCAAAAAAATTTCCGTCAATGTACGACAAAATGCTACAAGGCGTATCTCTTACTCCTTTTTACGTGTGAGCATAGTTGTGTTCATTGCTTAAGATATCCCATATATTTTTAATATCTCCATACAATTTTAGCACCACAAACTTTAGATTAAAGGTATACGAAATATTTGGGGTATGGTGTGCGATATTTGATTTTGCATCATTTATGTAGTTCGCTCAACATCCGCACTAAAATATTCTAACGAACAGTAGCGCTGCATGTTGAAAAGCAATAGTGAATGTGATGACTGTGTTATTCATAATGGTAACTGGAATAATAGTATTATACATATTGTTCATGGGAAAATTTATAAATATTTTTTATTTTAATTATTAGTATTGTTAGGTTTCTATCTTTTAAATTGGGGGTGCGTTTGAACCGCCGCTCATTATCAAAGAGCCGTCTCTGCTTGCATGGTATTAGATGTTGCAGAGAGTATTAGATGTTCCGATGCTTACGAATCAGCTTTGGATGGTTCAAGTGCTATGTACCATGGCAATAATCAGCGGTTTATCCTTTTTCTTTTATTAAGAAAGAAAAACTTTCATATGATAAACCCATTTCATTCAATTTATTAAGGGAGACGGTGCTGTAATCAATTTACATATATGTTTTAAATTTTATGATTGAACTTAATTTATTCTTTTACACATCATCATTATACGACAAAAAGGTTAAGAAAATAATTCGAGCGTTCCAAAGCAGGAATATTTTCCCAGAAATGGTTGTCAACGTTAATTATGTAAACTTTACGTGTACAATCTTTGCTGCTGCCTCTCACAGCCTACATAATATATGTCGATGTTATATATCTCGGATATCAATTAAGACATGGTGACTATGCTTGAGAGATTGAGAACTATAAAATACGTTTTATATTTAATCTTAAAACATATTTTATCACTTTGTTCACAGTAGGTACACTGTATTTTTCGTCTTTTCTCTACTATTCATTGAAATCTTTGCTAGTCATGGCCCACCATTAAAATCTAAAAACGAGAGTGTTTTGGCAACCCGGATTCAAAGTGTACCAATAATTCTCATAGTGCGGTTCTTGTTGCTGGAACAAGTTTCGTTCTCATAATGGCTCAAAGCTTTCAAATATTTATGTTTCTAATTTACTTTTATTACTGGCACGGAGACAAAATCTGCATATTTATTACTCGCAATTAGTCCGCTGGCTACTCTATTTGTCGGATATACAGTGATGGAATAGTATACGCAGAAGGGATGTTAAAGTTTTTTGTCTTCTAATTCAGTATCCGTTCCCTAGCCCCCTCTACCCTCCTTCCTTAATCCATAAAAAAACCGTTCTACGTGTGATATGTGTAAACAATTTTGTATTTTTATTAGGTGCGTTTAATTTCTATTACTTTAAGGTATATTTAATTTATATATTTATATAGGTATGAACATATCAATATTAAAAAAGAAAAAAAAAAAAAAAACACTTTATTTAATAACAAAGTTAATATGACATGGTTAAATGAAAAAATCACTACATAGTGATAATGTCGCCATTTATGTCATATCAATATTTTCGTATTCTGTATTGCGTAGTGATGACGTTAGAAAAATAAATAAACAAACAAATGAGTTTCAGAAGATACTCGCAGCAGCACGAGACGACATAAAGGCCGGACAATATTCTGCTTGCATAAAAATAAAATCCTTCCGACATAGATCGCTCGTGAAACGTGTTCACACAGTTCACCAACATAGATTCAATCTGTCAGATGCGCTTTGATTTTGACGTTGTTTTCAAAATGGCGGACGTCGATGTGGAGATAGCTTAGTGTTTATAGTTATAGTAGAGGATATAAGGGGCCTTTTTATTTAATAAAACCATCATAAACCTTGCAACAAAGCTTGCAACTGTCACGAGAAGGAAAGAGGTTATAAAATTTTACCAGATACCTAGGGATGCAGCGTAGGCATATCTCAGTGATATGTTACAACTAGATTCGCAATGTCTTACAAATATTCTTTAAAAATGTGTACCCACCCGTCGAGGTACAATACCTGAGTAATATATATTCATCTCTTTTCTTTTGTATATATTCATCTCTATCTACCGGCCTTTGTCGTCTGTAATAATCCCCATTCTCATATTGTCTATCTCTTGTTATCTACAAACAATTTATATGTGTGTCGCTTTTTTTCAAACTAAAAATTGCGGCACCAAGGACCGCAACGAGATTTTATTGATGGTACATGTTTGAGATTCATATTGCAAATCTAGGTATAACATATCACTGGCATATCTACGCATTCGTGCATCGGGCCACCAATAAACAAAAGTTGAAAGGTGGTCTTCTTGAAGCGAAATCGTTTTTATTTATTTATTCTTTACTGTGCACTTTATATAACATAACATAACATAACATAACATGTTTAAACAATTCACACAGACCGAGCTAGTCCCAAACTAAGATGCGAATCTTGTATTATGGGTACTAACACGACGATGCACATATATACAATGTACTGAACACAACATATACATGTAACACCCAGACCCACCCATAACACCCAGATATAATGAGTTACAATCCATTGGATTGGTCTGCAACGAGTTTGGATTTTCTTTTCCATTCCTCCCTATTCTCAGCCAGTCTTTTCAGCTCTACGTATGAGCCACAGTTCATGTCCCTCTTCAGTTGGTCCATATACGCATCTCTTGGTCAGCCTCTGCCATTTGTGCCCTCGGTCTTACCCTCCGCGATGGCGATGAGTAGTCCTGGGTGCCTGATGTTGTGGCCAATCCAGTTAGCTCGTTGTTGACTGATTCTCTTAAGAAGTTGCCATTTTTCGCCTACCCTGCTTAATACTTGTTCGTTTTCGACGTGTTCCGACCAATGGATCTTCAGCATGCGTCTGTAGCACCACATCTCAAAGGCCGCCAACCGTCCGCTTTCACTCTTGCTGATGGTCCACGTCTCACAACCATAAAGCAGAATGCTCCATACAAAGGCTTTAGTAAGGTTCTTCCTTACGCTTAATGCAAACAATTACATAAAAGTTATTACTGTAATTTACTTTAATTTAATTTACTGTAATTTTATTTTTTGGTTTGATATGATTCAGTACCTATGTCTTATTTTTATTTTATGATTTGACATGAATGTGTTTTATTTTTATTTTAAAATTTGATGTGAGGCAGTGTTTTTTTATTTTTATGATTTGAAGTGATGCAGTATATTTTATTTTTGTTTTGAGTTGTAATTTGATGCGATGGTGGTGTTCTGCATTTAATGTTTGTAGCTATGTAGGCGTAAGCCGTATGTATTATTATAAATAAATAAATAAAAGGTAAACATTCATGTTAGATACAATCAATATGCAGAGAGCGAGATAACCGCATAGGCGCGATCTCTTCAAACTAACCCAAAACTGGGTTACTACTGGATTTTTACTGGTATTATCTTTTCAGATTTATTGACAATCTATTCAAATGGCTGACGATATTCAACTCGTGTGAACACCTCATTAAGATATTGTGTTACTCGTAGGTAACCAATACAATTGGTAGGCGCCCATCTTCTATTCATTCGTTCATGCTATCACGGCGAGAGACGTTGATGGAAAAACCAAGCGCTTCTTGAATATATTTATTTTTATGGAGCTAAAGCTTATAAATAATATCAGCAGATTTATATCAGCAGGTAGGAGTATTTTTATAGCTTTTATTTTGTTGTAGAAATAGCTGTAAGTGCATCTCAGCTGCTGATCCCTATTGAGTTTACTTACCATTTCAAATGCACTTTCAACAACACTAAGAAACCCTTTGTAGCTTTAGTTCAGGGATGCACAGACTTATTGGGAACAGGGGCCACTCGGGAAGAATATGCGGCAAGGATGGGCCGCTATAAGAAAATTAACACTTAAAATTTTAAACACATTTAAATTTCTACCCCCCCCCCCATCACTGAATTTTCAAAATGGTATAGGAATTTAAAATATTTCATAAACTCCTCAGTTTTCTTAAAGAATATTTTCTCGCTGTACCTTTTTCTACAATGTACCGGATATTTGTACCGATTATTTGTGTCAATACCGGATACTATGTTAGAATTTCTACCCACGTCGCCGAATTTCCAAAATGGTATAGGAATTTGAAAATTTCAAAAACTCCTCAGTTTTCTTAAAGAATATTTACTCGAATCATTAAGTATCCTGTACATTTACCGAATATCCGATTATCACTGGTATTGTCAATTTTTTTATACCTATTATCCTATTATATAATTCGCTGGCGAGCCGCAGATATACCGACCAAGGGCTGCATGTACCCGCAGGCCGCAATTTGTGCATCGCTGCTTCAGTTTAAAATAATGTAAAATAACCTAAAGTAGTACATAAGTATCTATGCGAAAACAGTTTGTCTTATCCTGAATATATTTACATTTACTTCGAAGATCCAATACTGAAAGCAGTGAGTGTACGAGACCTTTATACTGTAAAAAAATATAAAAATTGAAATACATTGAAAATATAATGACTAAAAATTATACATTCTTTTGTTGAATCACAAAATACGAGATATTAGATCTACCTACATGTAATGAAGTAAAAAACAGATAATTTATTTTCTATTTACAAAAAGTAATTACAAAACGTGAGATCTTACAGGTGTTCATGATACGTTATATTCATAAGATAAATTATCATGTGAATTTAAATCAAATTCTGACTTTGACTAATATTGTCTGTGAAAATACTTGTTTTAAAATTGAATTTAACACACAAAATAATCTTCATATACCTACCCATTTGAAGAACTACCTCATAAGGTTACAATGCCTTTTTTATGCTTTATAATTATGATTTTGCTGTACAAAATTTACGAATTATTTCACTCCATGTAATAGCTGATATAATTACTAGTATGTTTATGAGATTGTGTTAATGATAATAACGATGGTTTAAAACAGTGCTCCGCAACCGGTGTGTCGTGAGTCGAATACAGGTGTGCCGCTGTCAAATATAATGTATTTGAAATTTTACAATTTGTCATTATGTATTTAATACACAGAATTTTGGATGTCAGATGGTATGAACATGTTACAAATGATGCTGTGCGCCGGCGCACCCAGCAGAGACCTGTAATCTCCGTAATACAAGAGAGACGATGGTCCTGGCTGGGACATGTTTTGAGAATGCCCAATGATAGTTGGCCAAAAAGAGCACTGTTCTTCCGTCCGCAGGGGTTCCGTAGGCCCGGGCGTCCCTCTTTCACAATACACCGTTCCTATGACAACGATATCAGAGCGCAAGGAATGTCGTGGGAAGAGGTGACGCAATTGGCACAGAGACGCTCTGAATGGAGGAGGCTGGTTTCTGCCCTGTGATCCCGAGAGGAGCGTTGAGGGCGATGATGATTTAATACACAATGATAAATTATTTTTCAAAATATTGTATAGAATTATTATTAGATATATTAAAAAAAATAGTTTGATTTTGTTGGCATTAACCATGTGGTAATCACGAAACATTTTTAAATATAAGGAATTAGTTAATTATGTACTACACCACTTAATTTTTTTAAAAACACTACCGGTTTCAACGCTCAGATGCGTTGAAACCGGTAGTGTTTTTAAAAAAATTAAGTGGTGTAGTACATAATTAACTAATTCCTTATAATTAAAAAAAATCAATTAATAAATAATTATTACATTGAAATTATTGTAATTTTTTTGGTATGCTGCGGATTTTTAGGAAGAATTTTGGTGTGCCGCGGAGTTCAATATGTATGTATATAGGTGTAGGTGTATTCTAAACTATTTTACGTTGTTTTATTTTATTTATATGTTTATTTTTGGGTGAGTTAGACAATATCGCTTTTATACTATAGCCCATTGCATAATTTATATGTTCAGTTATAATGTTGTCATGTTCTTTTTCAATTGTAGCAATATTTTTGTGCAATAAAGTTTTTTTTATCATTATTATTATTTTGATTGTTGTAGTGGACCTAATATTGTGACAGTGAGAATGGCGGAATTGGTGAACGTAGTTCATGGACACCGAAAGTGATAACTTAAACCAGCGTAGACTAAAATCGTAAGCAAAAGGACGCCTTACTCACTTTCATCGATTAGATTTTGCACTGAGAGGTCGAAGATTTGAGCACATTACTCCTCTCTTGCACAACTTACATTGGTTAAAAGTAAAGCAACGAGTGAAAACTTACTCAAGTATTTGAGAACAAGTTGCTATTACGTGTTGAGCAAAAGCAATTCTTAGAAGAACTCTATCTCCAACGTCTCTAGAAGATGTGTAAATTGTAAGATATCTAATAACTGAATAACTTGAAATTCTACGAAACATTATTTCTACGACTACAACAAAAGAGAGAGACAATTAGGAGAGAAAATAATTATAATTCATTTATTTTTTAAAGAAATCTAACAAAAAATAACTTAGCGACTTATTCTTGTCGGGAAATAGGCTGGGACAAAACTGTCTAGTAAAAAGGAAATGCACGTCAAACGTCACTAGATAAGATCTTGACTGGTTGACGTAAGAACTAGAATTCCTCTTAAATAGCTAACCATATTTCTGAAAATCGCAGTTCTCTGAAATGGCTCTATTTTTTCAACAAAGAAGTGAACTCCAGTTGCTCACGTTTGTTCACAACACTTTTTACGTAACATCAAGCCCATACTATATTAAGAAGACTTTTGAATAGTTGGCGAGTCATACGGTTTACCTCTGTGGTCAAATAACCAGCACATCCCGTCAATTCCGGCTCACTGGACTACTTCCATCACGAATTCTTTTGCAGTTCAGGATGCTTGTTTCTGGAATGATCTCCAATCTAATCTTAGACTGACTCAGTCACACGTCGTTTAAGCTCAAGCGAATTGTTAAAGAGTAATTATTGATTTACACGAAAACAACCTCTGAAATCTAAAACCCATCACTCCTCCCTACCTACCCTTCTCTTTTTGCAAATTCACTTGCAGTATTTTCTTTTTTTTATTGTTATCATTGTGTGTATATATGTATATAAAATATCCTTTCGCTTTGGAAGATTTTTTAATTTTTTTTTTCTTCGGTTGCTTTGCTATTTTTATAATAATAAAGTGTTTTTTTTTTGTTTTTAAACCTTTGAGTTAATTTGAAAAGATCGCGCCCTTGCGATCAACTCGCCCTCTATATATCGAATGCATCTTACTTGAATATATATCAATGTAAAATAAAGTTTTGTTTTTTGAAAAATAATAATAAAGATATTACAATAGCAACTAAATGCTTGTGCGAAGGGTTGAATAAATAAATAAAATAAATAAAATCAACGGATATGAGTGGGTACAATCTCTAATACTGAATCGAGGGTGCTAAATATCTTGCATTTACTTGATGTTCTTTTGACAGAGTGGGAGATGTGTCCAAATTTAATAATCTATTGTGTTGCATTCATGTTTTGCATGGGTTTGCTATCTGACAGGCAATGTCAGCCATTACAAAAACAGCAAACAGACGAAGTGTTAAAAATCTAAAAATACATGAAACAAATGAAGATTGACATGAGCAATATTATAAGAGACAGAAATGTGTATCATAAATGACCCATGTTATAATATGAATTTGTAAATACATTAATAATGTTGAAGCATTATTTTCTATGAAAAATAATGAAGTTTCTACAAAACATTAGAAATGCCGGAAATACAAAAAATATGACACATACATACACATACACTTTCACGGCACAAGCTTTTAGCTTAGTGTGAAAGGTGTATAAGGTTGTATTTGGGTTAGTAACAAAACCCAGATATATCTATTAAAAAAAAAAACCACCATCCATTAAAGGTTTCTTCAGGGAAATTCACCACGTGAAGTTTCTGGTAAACAATTGGCTTCTCATCTTTAACCGAGTGTTTTCGAATAATCTGTAAATTAAGTATTTATAACAAATATTGTCCTCATGGTGTTATTACTTACCTAGTTATTTATGCAGCTATTCCTGTCAACTGCTGAACATAAGCCTCCCCCATATGTCTCCAGACATCTCTGTCCTGAGCTTTCTGCGACCAGTCACCAGCGATTCTTCTAATGTCGTTATATTAGGTGTCAATTTGTTATTAAATCTTGAGACACACATAGGTATCTGTATTATTTATAAATATTTGTTGTATTTTTAAAATAAGAAAATAAAAAAAAAATAAACAAATTTGCTTTTTTGTAAGATTAAGTCTCCTGTACTACTAACATATCATCACGGTATATCCCACAAGTAGGGTAGCCATCAAACCAGCTACATATACATAACAAACATGCGAGCTGTCTTCTTCGTGCCAATATACAATCAGGACTTCAGGGTGGGGAGCAAACATCATCGCTAAAGTGTCTTGTAAAAGGCGAATATTCGTTAAACATCATATGTATTTAAGACATTCAATGTTATCAGTTCAGCGATGAGGTAGGTATGTCACCCATTCTAAATAACTTAATTTATGTCATCATAATTATTACACAGGGTGAGAACGACTTTTATGTTTATTGCATATAGTCTTATCTGCTGGCTACTCCACCTGTAAAAAAATGCATAAATGAGAATGAATTGTGTGTTTATATAGAATGGCATCATGTTTAGCATATCTTTTTTTAAATAAAGGTCTAGGGGCCTTATATCCCTTGTGTCACCGGGACCATAGTACCTAAATCTATTGTGACATCCTTCTGTATCATATCTCACTCTCAAGACCTAGATGCCTCACGTAACTCACTATTTGTCTTGGTGTGAGAAGCCTCACCTTCTCAGAGACCAGCAATGGACCTTTGAGGATGTGACTCTGTTTGTGATTGTGTAGATCACAATTATAGAGGATGTGGATAGGTGTTTTAATATCGTCTGAACAAAATCTGTCAGTCCAATTTTTGTCATGTGCTTTCGTAGTCTGCAGTGTCCCGACAAAGTCCTGGTTAGAATCCTTATTTGTTTTTTATTAAGTTTTAGAACTTCTGTGGTGAATTTACAGAAGAATTTAATATCTCTTACTCTCCACTCTAATGTTTGTCCATTACTGCGAGTGTGCGGTGAAAGCTTTGTAGTAATATTTATTTCAATTTTCATTTTCTTATCAATATTAACAAAAATGAACGAAATTGCGTCTAAATTACACCTGATTGATGAGCTAATTGTCGAAAACAAATTACTAAAACAAAGAATAAACAATCTTGAAAATAAAGTTCAAAACTTGGAAAACAATAAATTGAATCACAAAGTCGCCCAAACGGATTCCATTGCAGCAGAAATTGAGGAGAGAAGCAAAAGAAAAAACAACATCATTATATGTAATATAGAAGAAAGCTCACAACCTAAGCGTGAAGAGAGCTTAAAGGATGACAAGTTAAAGGTTTATAACATCTTAAAGGAAGTTGATCAGTCCATATCTTGTGGTGAAATGAAATGTTTTAGGTTGGGTAAAAGCTTCAATAATAAACCACGACCTATTAAAGTCATATTAAAAAATCAGAATCAGGTGGGTGAGGTTTTAAAGAACAAAACTAAATTGCATAAAAACATAAAAATATACAGAGATCAGACTGTAGTTCAAAGAAATCAATATATAAAGCTCAAGGAAGAGCTCGATGCAAGGACTCAAAATGGCGAAAATAATTTAATAATAAAATATATTAGGGGTTGTCCGAGGGTTGTTAAAGTTAATAACTCAAAAAACTACAATGTTACCTACAGAACGTCAGAGGAATGAACACTAAACTCCATGACCTACGCCAGTCTCTATCATGTTTTACACATGATGTGATTCTACTTACAGAGACTTGGTTGAGTCCTAGCGTCCGTGACTCGGAATTGGGTTTTTCACATTATTACAATATTTATAGATGTGATAGAAGCTCTAATACTAGTAGCAAGTCGAGGGGTGGTGGGGTTTTAGTCGCAGTCTCGAAGAAAATTTCCAGCAGAAAATTAGCCACTAGAAATAAAAACATTGAACAATTATTTGTCATGGTTAAAAGCCCTCATGAATCTGTCATCTTTGGGTGTGTATATTTTCCACCAGGTTCTGACTTAACCCTTTACAAAAATTATCACGAGGAGATTGAGATGATAAGATCAAAGCATAAAAAATCAAAACTTATTTTGACTGGAGACTTTAATTTGCCCGATTGTAACTGGAAAACCGTCGATGGGATCAACAGCGACCTCTTTCCAGCTGATTTACAAATTTCCAACAACATTAACAATGAGAAAGCTGCAGAGATGGTTGACATGGCAAATTATTATGGCCTTCTTCAGGCGAATAATATTAAAAATAGCCATGGAAGGATCCTTGATCTGGTTTTCACGTCTGACTCCGGTGTCACTACGGTGAATGAGTCCTCTTCGGTCTTACTGCCGATTGATGCTTACCATCCGCCTCTCGACATTGCTATTACATCGCAACCTTTTTGTGAAAACAACAAACCAATCTTCATAAGGAACTTCCACGACGCTGATTATCCTGGTATTACAAACTTCTTACTAAATACGGATTTCAGTTTTTTGCAAAACGAAACTAATATTAATACTGCTGTCGAACTCTTTAACGATAATATTAGAACTCTTATCGATACCTTTGTGCCTGAAAAATTAGTAAAATCTTCATCTTATCCAAAATGGTTCACGCCAGAACTTAAGCATCTTACAATAAAAAAGAAAATTGCACATAGAAAATACAAGGAAACATCGGACATTGATGATTACAACCACTTTTCCGACTTACGAAGTCAATGTACTATTTTGTCCAAGAAATGTTTTTCTCAACACATGGAGGTTATAGAAAGCAGGTTACCTAGGGATACTCGGGGTCTGTGGAGGTTAGTTAATGATTTGAGAGAGGATCGAGTCGAGATTCCATCAAAAGTAGTCTATAACAATCAATACTCTGAATGCGCTCAAAGCGCAGCAAATCTGTTTGCTTCTTTTTTTCAGAGCGTTTACGACGTTCCTTCCACTCATACTGACTCAGATTTTTTTACTAATAAGATTATCAACTTGCCCAGCATAATAATTACTGTTGACGAGGTCAAATGTGCGATCCTAGACTTGGACACTTCAACAACAGTTGGTCCAGATGGAATTCCCAACATTCTCTTAAAGAAATGTGTTGATTTATTTGCCACTCATTTACAAATCCTGTTTTCCCTCTCATTAAGAGCAGGTATTTTTCCTGACATCTGGAAGCAAGGTTATGTGAAGCCAATTTTCAAAAAAGGTGATAATAGTCATGTTATTAATTATAGACCTATATGCATATTATCAGCCATTCCAAAACTTTTTGAGTCCATTATTATAAAAAAAATCAGACAACCCATCAACAATATTATAACCACTTTACAACACGGATTTATTCCAAAAAAATCTACATTAACTAATCTTTTGATTTATGAGAATTTCATCCTTAGTACACTTTCTAAACGAGGACAAGTCGACTCTGTATACACAGACTTCTCCAAAGCATTCGACAAGGTGTCTCATGACTTGCTGCTAAATAAACTACGTGGATACGGAGTCGACGGAGTTTTCTTTCATTGGATTGAGAGCTATCTCACAAAAAGGACTCTCAAAGTAAAGGTAGGCGATTGTGTCTCAGATACAATATATGCATATAGTGGTGTACCGCAGGGATCGCACTTGGGGCCAATTCTATTTAATCTATTTATAAATGACATAGTTGAGATCTTCGGAGAAATAGAGGTGTTACTGTTCGCGGATGATCTTAAGTTATATAAATCTATAAAGAGTACTGATGACTGTATAATTTTGCAAAATAATTTAGATTCTCTGAATGACTGGTGTATACAGAACAAACTTCATCTCAACATAGCTAAATGCCAGGTCATCAGATTTCATAAAACTAAAACTAAAATTACATACAATTACTCGATAGATAGTGTAACACTTGACTCCGTCGCTAGTTTGAAGGATCTAGGCATTACCTTCTCTGAAGATCTAACTTATAACCTACATATCGAGGAAATTGTCGGTAGATCAATGAGAACACTTGGCTTTATTTTTAGACTGACAACCGACCTCCAATTTATCCAGTCTTATAGACTGATCTTTGTTTCACTTGTAAGACCTTTACTGGAATATAACACTACAATATGGTCACCAAATTATGCTATACATATCAAGGCAGTGGAGAGAATACAGAGAAAGTTCTTGAGGCTTGTGAATTTCAAGTTAGGGATACCTGTCGAAGATATTGACTACCCCGTTCTAATGCATGAGCTCGGTCTCCTCAGTTTGGAGAGTCGAAGAATTATGTTTGATCTTTGCTTCCTGCACAAACTTCTGAATGGTGCAATCGACTCTCCAGAACTGATCGAAATGATCCAATTTAATGTTCCGACCAGAAGTACTAGACAATCTGTGTTATTTCGAGAGTTTAACACTAAAAATAATTACACCTTCCACTCTCCTATGAATAGACTTCATAGACTGGGAAACTTGGTCGGGGATAACACGGATATTTTTATTGACAATTTCCTCAAATTCAAACGTGAAGTTATAACATATTTAAGTGTATAAATTGACATTGGGCAGTTGTGGTTTGTTGTTTGTCTATGGATTATTTATTGAATTTTCAATATCAGAATTCCGCGATGTTTTATATCTTTGTTCGGTATATTGTTTTTACCCTTATGAATTGACACTAAATAGCTTATTATATATCTTAACCTTTTAACATTTCAACATATCGACCACTTTAAATTATTTTATATCTCGTTCTTGACTTTTCTTTATTGACTGACATTCCTCAGGTGGTCTAATAATATTACATACCTTTGACTTTTTACTTTTAATTTTTGACATCTATTTAAATTACTTGTATTTTTTGACATCTCATTTGTTTTGTTAAGAATATTTCATGCAGACTATGTAAAAGATATTATCAAGTTGACATATAAAATCTAAAAAAAAAAAAAAAAAAATCCGTTCGTTTTCCCAATGTACCTATGTTTAAATTTTTATTCATTTGTGGTTCTTATTTTATTGTCCATTTTATGTGTTGTGTGTGTCAATACTGTTTGTGTACATTATTATAATTACCTATGTTAATATTTATATGTAAAAGGCCCAGGCCGTGAATAGATAAATAAATAAATAAATAAATAAATATCATCTAAGATTTTTATTGTTAATTTTGATTTGTTATTTTATTGTGTATACCTACCCTTGCTCACACCAATTTTACTGTTTTTTATTTGATAAGGTTTTTTTATTTTGTTAACATCTTTTCCATAATATTTATGTCTATACTAATTTGTATAATATTGAAATGTTTATTATTGTTATATTGTGTATTGTGCCAACCTTACTTTTGAAAGGCCAGTGGGCCGTTAATGTATCAATAAATAAATAAATACATAAGATGTATATTTACTTCGTAGATATTGGTATATACAGGATAAAAGAATGTAAAAGAACAAAATGATGAAAATCAATGAGTTGAAAATATTGCTTACATTGTTGCAATGTGAAATAATTTATCGGACACAATGAATAAGTATGATCTCACGAATAAATTTACTTCGGTCATTGTTTATATAATATAATCAAGCAAGTAGTAGCAATGTAGGAAAACGAATATTTTCATCAAATGTTTTCACAGATCAGAAGTTGCGAATGCATTCTATGATTAAGAGGAGTGTTTGGTACGTTAAGCAGAGGTTGATCTAGAATCAAATTTCATAGCACGAATAACTACGATTTCCGCCGACTTACTTTGCACCCAAATTTTGTTCCTTTTTTAAAATTAAAATAATAAAAACACTGTTATTTTTTATGTGAATTTGATTATTCTCAAAAGTTATTTTCAACATAACTAGATGCGATTGAAAATTAAATAAATAAATCGTTATCTGTATGATTATACACATATTTAATCCTCTATTTTTAATGACTTAGGTATTTGATTTTTTTTTGACATGTTTATAATAATCATCTCACTTACACCTATTTTACCTGTATGACTATTTTTGATTCGACACATTAATTGTTTTTTGTGTTGTTTTTTTTATAATTTGATTTTGAACATGTCAAAGGCTAACGCCGTAAATATATGTAAAATAAAATAAAAATATTGGCCATAATTTTACACAAATACATATACAATAGTATTCAACATTACAATACGTGACAATTAACAAAATAAAGCCAAAAGGCCGACATGTTGCTGAGCGTCGTTTTCCACTTAACACTAAACATTAACACAAAAAATAAACAGTTTATGCCTACCCAAATAATAAAAATTTATAGTAAAATAAACAAATAAAAACACGAGAACCCAAAGTGAAAAAGTTTTAAATTAATTAATAAATTATATACCCATCTATATAAACATAAATAATATATAACTATGTTGACCGTGCCTTCTGTGTTGGTGGTCCGTTGCTGTGTAACAAAATCCTCTATGATTTGCCAACTCTGGAGAGTGTGGAGGTGTTCAAGGCAGGGATATATCCTTTTATTCAGGAGGTGTTATGATTCTTGAATGGGCCCTTGCGGTGTTTTTTCAAAAAACGGGCGTAACTGAAAAAACCTGTCTAGTTATTATTATTATTATTATTAGTATATAAGATGAAATAAAATAGATAAGGTTTTGCAGTAAATGCATGGGGCGCTGTCACGTGGCGCAAAATGAACACATTTCTTTATTACGATAGTCACCACGCAATAATAATAAAAGTTGGATACAGGCCAACAGATTGTAGTAGTAGAGGTAGTTGTTGTTATTGAAATATTAAAATATTAATATGAATGCAACGTAATGACGGCAAGAAGTGAACAATAAACAACCGCAGTAGTACTCTATACATTCCTTCATAGTAAGGAACCTTATAATACTTAATCTCATGCTTTGATAAACTTCAAAGTAATGTATTCATTTACATAAGAAAGCATTAAGGCGAGGGATATAAAATATTGATATAATGAAGTTTTACAAAATCAACGTCGACTCAATCAATGAATAAAATATTATAAATAGCAATAAAAACTGAAATATGCATATCTACAGATTTACAAACTGTGCGACATTAATTATTGACGACACATTCCGAAAATAAAACAACCTATTATAGGTGTCTACTTCTTCTTCTTCTTCTTGGACAATTATTAGTCCCACATGGTGGTGGGGTCTGCCTTTCTTGTTTTGTTCCGCCACTTGGTTTTATCGAGCGCATCCTCATGGGAAGCATTGCAATTATATCTACTAATTATTATTATTTCTATTACTGACAATATTACGATTCTTATAAAGATCATTACATCTCAAGATCAATGCGATCCCACGAGAGAACTGTTAATACTACAACCCAACTACAATATAATTATCTTGGATTTTTCTTATAAGTTCTGCATACGTCACGTTAAAGATATCAATTTCTTTAGCCAGACCTTTTAATAGCCTTTCCTACCTAGGACTTTGCCAATATGTTTGTTTGTTTCAAATGTGTTTTTTTTATGTTTTTATAGTGCAAAGGTTTTTTTAGATGACCTTATTATATTAATAAATAAACGAGAGACCACCTGGATATAGTTTGTGGAACTTAAGCTGTTCAAGTTCTGCTTGAAATTGATGTTTCGAAATACCACCACTTCGTGAAGTCCACAGCAAAGAATGTTTGCCTCATCGTTTTCTGTAAAAGCAATGCATCCACAAAAAACAGTACCGACAATCAATACTTACATACAATCGAAAATACATAGTTGAGTTTAAAAAAACAATTTTCTGTTAATGACTCTATTTAAACAGAAAACAATTTTTTTTTGATAAATCTTGTGGATAAATAATAATGAATACTAGAAAAACGCTTATTAAAAATATTTTGTTATAAAATGTGAAGTATAAGTTACCTATAAAGTCTAAGCGCACGTTGCGAAAATGATGGGTTATGGATTAATATCCCACCCATTAAACTATCAACAAAGGTTACTTTGATTATTCTGAGCCTTATAATAATATGATAGTTTCATATGTAAATTTTCAATGAAAATATTTCTTATTAAAATGTTGATCGTTTCAGAGTTTTTTCGATCCATGATATCTTTTTGTAGAGTTCCTTTCTCTAAGATATGCTACGTATTATTAACTCAATATTAGATAGCAATTTAGGTAGGTAGTATCGGTATTTCCCATGAACATAATTTTACTAGCTTTTTACCATATATCTTTCAGAAACTTAACTATAGGTATATCATCATGTCAGCCTCCCTGCGTCCATTGTTGAACATAGGCCTCCCCCATTGATCTCCACAGCTCTCTATCCTGGGCAGACCGTATCCAGCCGACCCCTGCAACCCGTCTTATGTCGTCCGACCATCGTGCTTGAGGCCTACCAACACTTCTTCTGCCTGTTCTAGGTCTCCACTCCAGAACTTTCTTTGTCCACCTAGAGTCTGTGTTTCTGGCCACATGACCAGCCCAACTCCATTTCTGACTAGAAACTTTATAGGTATATATAATGAGTCAAAATCCATTGGATTGGTCTGCAACGAGTTTGGACTTTCTTCTCCACTCCTCCCTTTTCTCCGCCAGTCTCTTCAACTCCATGTATGAGCCACAGCTCATGTCCCTCTTCAGTTGGTCCATATAGGCGTCTCTCGGTCGGCCTCTGCCATTTGTGCCTTCGGTCCTACCCTCTGCGATTGCGATGAGCAGTCCTGGGTGCCTGATGTTTTGTAATTTGTCTACTATAGGTATAGTAGACAAATTACCTTAACAAACATTATAACTGAAAGAGCCCCTACACTTTTGTCATAGGAATGTGCCCTTGTGGCCAGTCTGAGGTGCTGACCTAAAGGGACATCCATCTAGACCTAAATCTTTTTTTCTTCTCATAAACAAGATGTATTGGAATGCAACTTTTTCACTTTACGTTATTCAGATTATAAAAGTGGAAGCTGTTGAAAACCGATTCGTGATTAATAAATTCATTGCGTAAGTACTAATTTCAAATGTTTTACTTTTATAATTTGACATATAATAACACTTAATACCGTCAATTGTAAATATATTATTAACCATGAGTTTGTCCGCAACTGTCATCAACAATTGAAATTATAAATGGAAAAAATATTATGAAAAAAATGGCAACAATTTTATTCTGTTGGTAGCACAACAAAGGGGTTCAAACCAACGTTGGCATCTGTAGGACTTCCCAGGACACGTTTAAAGCTGTAGATATAGCTTCATAAATCATCAAAAGTTTGTAGAAACTAATCAAAATGGAGACAAGTTTACATAATTTTTGCAAGTTACTTTTTGGTACTATACTAGGTATACTATACCCTCACGCAATGTCCCAAGTGGGGTAGGCAGAGAGAACGGAACGCCAAACAGATTTATCTTTACAAACTTCCTTCGCTTCCTCCACATTCATACAGTTTCTCATACACGCACGTCGGTTCCTCTTACTCAACACGTGTCCGTCCTTGAGAATTTGATCCACGTGATCAAGCCACGTGGTTGTCGGATGCCCGCGTTTCCTCCCACCCTTTCTTTCAGATAAGTATATCCTCTTTGTCACTCTTACCTCGTTCATTCGTTCAACATGCCCAAACCACCGTAGTTTATTCACGCGCATTCTGTCCACAACACTCTTCTTGCATCCGCTCATTCTTCTAATATCCTCATTCTTCACTCTATCACGCAGCGTTTTACCAACCATTCTTCTCAACGATGGTAATATAATATATATAAACATTTTTAAAGATTCTCGCTATTTCATATTCCAGATATTGGATAAAACATGTTCAAAACATTATGGATTAGTTTCTATAATGTCACAATAACAATTATGAAATATGAAACAATAATTTGTAGAGTTTTACTTAGAGCTGAATATTATATTCCAGTAACCTAGGTACCGACATATGTCTTTGTCAGACTAACTTAATACAAATGTTTTTATATATTATATTCATGGTTTTATACAAAACGATGTTTTGTTGTGAATACAAGCTCATGGAAACGACAAGTTTTTTTTTATCTGGAAATGTCAATTTTATCTACACAAAAAGTACTTCGAAATTTTATCATTATTATCTATAATACCTTTATTAATTTTATTTGATTTTGTGTCAACCTTTATTATACTGATCTTTGTGTAGTGTATTATTATTGATGTGGGTATTTTAATACAAATTCTTTCCGATGGAATTCATATATATTTTTTTTCTGTGAACACACACCTTAATACACGTTAATATTATTTTGATAACGTATTGTTTGAATGCTTTGATGATATTATGAATATTTTTATTTATGTTAATATTCTTATGTAGCTTGTTTCCGATATATTTCAGTTTCAAGGGTGGGTTTATTTGAATTGATTCGTGTTTTGTGATATTAAAAATCTTTAGTTCTAAGTAAAATGCTTAAAATATACCTACTATAATAGGTATATCAAATATGATATAAAAATATTTACCTTATTATATTTTTCTATATCAACACAATATAAATATTAAATTGAATGCATATTATGTTTTCTTATGAAATATTCTTGTTGGTAAATTCATTTTGATATTTAAAAGTAGATACGTATTAAGTTTATTTTTTTCATAAATCTTCTTAAATATTTTTCTATTTACTTTTTTCATAGTTTAAAACGAATCTCGACTACTCTCGTTGAAATCTTAGATATAAATTTTGTATATGTAAATATTTTTTCCTTAACTGAGGTTTCATAGCCATATAAAATTTTTGTGAGTTAAAGTGAAAAGTGAAAACGAAAAATTATGCCAACAAAACGAGCACCACAAACAGAGAAAGATTAAGAAAAATAATTGGTTCTTTTTGAAAAACAAACTTCATAAGACGCTTAGTTATATCGGTGTGTTAAACCATGGCTAGTCAAATATCCAATAAGTGTTTTCTTCAAAATTATTAGAAAAATAATCACTATATGTATTGAATTCATGTCATTGATGAACAGAAAGATAATACGGATTAACTCGAAAATGTGAGATGTGATCAGTAGTCTTGAGATTGAAAAAAAAAGGAATAACATACATAGTTCTGTAATTTTAAAATTTATTTGTTTGATTTTAGTTGATATTGTAATTACCACATTGGCTTTGTTTATGAGAGGCATCAGGTCATGAAAAAAAGGTTTTGATTTTGATCAAGAAAAACATTTAATATTTATTTATTTATTTACGTATACGGCTTAATAGCACGTAGAATAAAAAAATAAAAAACAACATACCTACTTAGAACTTACATCGTCGACATATAATATTACATAATATTGTTAAATCACATAAAAAATGTTCATCAAACTGGCAAAATTGAGAACCCTATAATTTATACCTACTCACTATAAATACTGTTATGTAATCATCGCCCTCGACGCTCCTCTCGGGAGCACAGGGCAGAAACCAGCCTCCTCCATTCAGAGCGTCTATGCGCCGATTGAGTCACCTTCCTCCACGACATTCCTTGCGCTCTGATATCGTTGTCATAGGAACGGTGTAGTGTGAAAGAAGGACGCCCGGGCCGACGGAACCCTTGCGGACGGAAGAACAGCGCTCTTTTTGGCCAACTATCATTGGGCAGTCTCAGCACATGTCCCAGCCAGCACCATCGTCTCTCCAGTATTACTATTAATATGTTTTTATATATATTATTATATAGCGATGTAAGCTATGAATTTGTTTTGTAACAATCTTTATGTTTTTAGTTGGCAATTAAACTACTTGGCTGCTTGCACGTAGGTACCTTCTTGTTGTTAATTTGCACCCCGTTCTCGAATAGCTAATTCAACAAATATAAATAATGTTTAGTTAGTAGATTTTTTGTTGTAGTTAACCTTTTTTTTCATTTTTTTGGAAAATAAAGAAAAACTTTCAAAGATGACGAAGAAGATGTATTTATCTGAAGAAAGGGCTATGAGAAAGTGCGGATATCAAAGAACTACGTGGGTTGATCACGTGAATCGAATATTTTAAGACGGCCGCGTGTCTAGCAAGAGAAATTAGCGTGCATGTACGTATGAGAAACTGGATGAATGTAGACATGGCGTGAGGGTTTAGATAGATATAGATAGACAGATATTAGTGCATGACTATTTTTATTATTATTATTATTAAAATGACACCATATTCAATGCAATCCCAGATATACTAAGACTCTTTACTATTATTGAAAAAGGTTTAACATCTGAAGCTATTGTTGTATGAAACATTAGCGAGCACGCAATATCATTTAAATTCTTAACATATTATTGCAACGCAGTTTTAGCTGCCTACGGTCCGGTTTTGCGATAGTAAAATTTCGCTGTAATTTCATATTGCTCTCAAAATAGTCGTGTTTCCAAAAAACGGATTGAAAATAGTAAAACCAAAGACCCGTGTAAGGATTATATATGTTTCAAAAGGAAATGTTCGCAAATAAACAATCAATCAATCGATCAAATACTCACAAAAAACTAAAAAAATAATCAAAACTTTTTAAATAATGGCAATAATGGAACTTAAAATGAGTGTCTGTCAGACCACTCCTCGGCAGAATAATAACTAAAATGCCACCTCAGTTGCAGAGGGTTAATATCGTCATATTTCGAATAAAATGAAAAAAAAAAATACATTATTAAGATAAGCTATTTTGAAGGTAAGCTATATACTTATATATATGAAAATTCTTTTAAGAAAATATTTGCAAAAAATATTGTGCGAACAAATTCTTTCATCTCCTTATATGTTAATATTCTCAAATAATCCTTAATGCAAAAAATGAAATATTATAAATAAAATTAATCTTAGAAAAGGATGAAATTTCAAAACATCTCATTACGTCGACATAATATTAATATTAAATTTCAAATGTCGCGTATCGATAGCGACACAATATTATGCTGACTAGAATTTCGTGCAAAAATTGGTATGAAACATATTAGTTTCGTGGAGCTTATCATTATAACAGTTAAATATAATTATATTAAGCCATGACGTACGTACAATAAGTGGAAGTGAAAAAAAAACGATCTTCCCTTATGTTCACTTTATTAATTTTGGAATCTGAATTCTGAGTGTATCGGACAGAATGCCCCAGGTACTGTAAGTGATGTGAGAAGAGAAAATTCTCGAGAACATGTTGAAATATCTTTATTTCTCGGATATTTCAGGAGTCCAAGGACTCCTATTTATCCGTTTAGGTGAAGATTTTTTTTAAATATTTGGACTCTCTCTATTCTAATACAACTATGCCAGTGTTGGCATCCACGATCCTACCACGTCAGTGGGCGGGGGACCCGGCTGACGCAGCAGATCCCATCTTGAGACCCACACATCTACCTATTCTCGAGAACAGAAATTTCTCCTCTGATGGAAGAGAAATTTCTCTCCATAATTTTTCATAGTGGTATTATGACCTTTCGCCCAGTACACTTCGCAGCCAACCTAATTGATCCAAAAATTTGTGGGGCTGATTAAGGCCCAAATCTGAGGTTATTAACAATTTTTTCTATGTAGGTACCTGCATTTTTTTTTTGAACTTAAATATGGGCATGTGGGGTGTCAAACATCAAGATTTTTCATCAGTTATTAGCAATTTTTTTATGTAGGTATCTAACATTTTTTGTTAATTAAATATGGGCATTGAGGTGTCACACTTCGATTTTTTCATTGGGGAGAGATTTTTATTTATTTATTTATTTTATTCTTCATTTTTTTTTTACTTTTTTTTTCAGTTTTTATTACTTTTATTTACGTTAGCGCTTTCTGCATTTTTTTCAATAACTCATGTATTTGCTGTTATGTGTTTATTTAAACTCAAGCGATGCGAGGAAAAAAAAAACAAGTTACTAATAAGTGACCCATGAACCTTACGTTAAATTGAAAAACATCAAAAAAATCAATTTTCCTATGTTATATTTGTTCTTTATAAAAACTATTCTTCTAAGTATTATTCTTTTTACACATAACCGTTTTTTATTGATATTGAATATATTTTTTTTGAACATTGTAAAAATGATCAATAAAAAATATGCTTGCCTCAAAATACACCATAATAATTAATAATAGCCATATTGGTGATAAATTGTCTCAACTCTGATTGATTGAATAAAGTATTGATTATTATGATACTGTTGAAAAAAAGGCAACTTCTTAAGAGAATCGGCCAACAGCGAGCTAACTGGATTGGCCACAACATCAGGCACCCAGAACTACTCATCGCCATTGCGGAGGGTAAGACCGAGGGGACAAATGGCAGAGGCCGACCAAGAGATGCGTATATGGACCAACTGAAGAGGGAAATGAACTGTGGCTCATACGTAGAGCTGAAAAGACTGGCTGAGAATAGGGAGGAATGGAGAAGAAGAAGTTCAAACTCGTTGCAAACCAATCCAGTGGATTGTAACTCATTATATATATATAAATAAAAAATAAAAAAAATTCTCAGAAAATTCTCTACTTCGAGAAATTCTTCGAAAATTCTTTACTTCGAGAAATTTACCGAGAAATTTCTCAGTAAATTTCTCGACAAATTATTTCTTGAGAATTCCAAAACACTAGGTACTGTACTGATTGCTCTTCCTTCGTCGTAATAAACGTAACCGTCTATATGTCTAGGTATATTATTTCTGTTCATCGTGGAGCAGTATATTCCTTTGACGGGGGACTGAGAGAAATACACGACGCCTCGGAGGCAGCCGTACGATGGTTGAGTGAGCTGGAAGTACGGGTTTAAGGCCATAAGAAGAAGAAGATACAGTATAGCCAGTATAAATACAATTAGTGTATGTATTAATTATATCATAGTGCTACGTGAACGGTTTCAATTAACCACGTTCTCACATAACAAGTAAATTATGCTTCGTCCAACGGTCGAACACACAAATTGCTACATCTTTCGGACGAGCACCCAAATTTATTCAAAAACAAAATTAGAACAAAGTTTCAAACTGAACTATAAGAAGCAAAATACATATTCTCTAGAGTATTACTGTTATAAATATAGATCTATATGCTCGTTAAATAGTCTAGAGGTATTAAGAAGTAAAGGGTCTATACTCGTTGTTTATGTCTAGGGGTTTCTTACAAGTGTAAAGGGCCCTTTTTACTTGGCTCTGGGCGAGAGAGGCCTCTGTGTCATGCTTACCCTTAAGTCCACAAGCAGTCAGGTTACCAGGAACTCCTTACTCCTTCAGTATACCATTTATAACTATTGAATAAAATCTTCCTATTATGTATCAAAGTAAATTTATAGATATATCCAGGTAAACAACAAAATTATATATATATCATGTGAAACAAAGATTAACAAAAGTACATCATACCCTTCAAAGAAAGAGGCTATTTCATTTCTCATCAATGGAGCCTTTCATTTAGCCCTTTGTTACCTTCATAGTGAGATAATATGGTCTTCCTTCCAATGGTTGGTCAAGGATATGAACCTTTGTGACATAACTACTCCGAGTATAAACTGGGTTATTGGAAGATTATATACAAGGAGGCGAAGAGATGTACTTTAATATTATTAAGAGTATTGAATCTACTTGCGGGTATACAAAATGGATTTCAATAGAAAGATATCGGATGGTAAGTGATTTACATTTATTGTGTAAACATATACATTACATAACAAGACAGTTACTTTCAAAGTAAATTTGTAGGGAATATTATTCCATACAATACGTAAAATTATGAAAGTATTGCCATATTTGGATAGAGACAGTAAAACACACAATGGTAATTATTAAAGACACCAACCTTGGTATTACAAATATAAATCAATACCTGGATTATCGTGTGGTCTATAAAATGTAATTGGAATCATTCATTCTTCATTCATACTCAAGATCTTATATTATTACACAAAGGAAATTAATATATAGATAGTTCAACGATAATATGAACTTAGTTATGAAAAAATTATCAACATATACCATATACAGTAGTAATATAGTCACTTACAGATAGACAGGCGAGCAGGAGAAGAATAACCCAAAGACGAGTATGTTATTGATGACGTATTTTGCACTCATAGACGGAAGATGGCAGGATCGTGAAAGAAACATACCCTGATGCTTCTATGGCGGTCGCTGGTTATACTCAAAGACGTACAGGGGTGTGGTGGTGTCAGAATCAGATAGATCCTGTCCTCTGGACGAAAGAGATCGCTACTTCTCAAGTGATAAGAGAAATATTATACGTTTCAACACTATTCTCAGTGTCAAAGGGATAAGGCGTCACTATTTCCATAGTCTGTCCAAGCATATACGGATGATCATTTAATCACTCTCATAACAAAGGTCGCGACCAGAAAAGTTAAGAGAGGATCTTCACGTTCTCATAGGAACGAGTGTTCATCGATAATCCACTGATGTGCAATATACAGACTCCCGTGTTGATGAGGTATTCGTTGCCGACCTCGGAACTCATTCACGTTTTAATTAAATTTATATCACTGGGACAGTATAAAGAATTGTTTAAGTGATTTTTTACGAATCCCAACATTGAATAGTGGTCCAGAACCATGGGATGTCTCATTTTGCACGGATATGTAAAATGGCGGCAACAGCAAAAAACCACGCCCAAAATCATACAAATGCTACATCACTCAAAAAAAACTCCAAATGTTATCTTAATATCACTTCGACAACGTAATCTATATGACTCAAAGGATACTCAAGCCTGTTCACAATATTATTTGGTTTATTGATTACTATTGATTATTAATAAGAATTGTTTTATAGTACACTAATGTTGGCGGTAAATCCGGTCACGCGCATAACAATTGACACAGGTTGTTTTAAAGTACATTATTACACGGCACACAACAAGAATTATTTTATGAACGCAGGAGGACAACAAGATTGATCATTACACTGTTATGAAGATTGCCTCTAATTATCTATTAATACAATTAACTTGTCGTAATTACTACGGTGACTGTCCGCCGCGAGGACAGAGTGGGCACTGGGCCACCCTATACGTGTGGACTAACCCATCGTAAAGGAGAAAACTGTTTCGTCATAACGGACTTCGAAAAGACGTTAAAAAAAAAGAACATTCTATGGACATCACGTGTTAGTGGTGATGAGTGCACCATTCGTCTCCAGCCGACGGTATCCGAGAAAACCCGACTCCTGGTGGGGAGAATATAATATTATTATTATTTATTATGGAGTGACGACAAAGGACAACTATGAATTATTGGTATAGCAGTGGATATGAACGTATTACGCGTTGAATATTTTAATGCGTAGCATTCTCCGTCTGCGCCCCCTTTTTGAAAATTTGAAGTGAAATGACAAATTTTCAAAGAGACGTAAAGTTAAAAAAGAAAAAAGTTGAGAACCACTGGACAAGTCAATAATTGAGAAACACCGGTTATATACAAGAGATAGTACGTACTCATTGCTACGCCCGTCCTGTCAAAGACACGCCCCTCTCATCCGTAAGTGACGCGACAGATTATTACATATAGAAAGAGACAACACTATGAATACTACATACATATCAAACAACAATTAAATTTTCTTATAAATAAGCAACAATCCTATAGCCCAACATTTATTTATTTTAAACACACGCGATTACAGGCCATGCTGAAGGAATTTTGGCGCACTGATATTTCCTCCAGTTAAATTTCACTTCACTCAAGTAACACTATATTATTTATAAGACAGGGCTCCTAAGCAAACATAATTAAATAATACAACAATTACAACATTCAACATACTTTATAACATTTATATAACAATTACCTTATATTAATAACATGTACAATATATCAATAAAATTTACAATATATGTGTATGAGGTTCCGTAGCTAATGGAATATATACATACTAATAATTATAATAAAATCGGATAGTTTTATTAAATTAGAAATATCCAACGACACAAGGGAAGTTGGTCTATAACCACCACGCACGCACAATGTACCGACACAAGAGTTCCGGCATTAGTAGTTCGCGGCTTTACACAACATTAATATTACGATGAATTTAATATACAAGTTAGAGATGTCTCATTTTATACGTGTTTACCCATACGATATGAAAGACACTCACAATTAAATATAACATACGTCATGTACTATAGACGAATCATACAGCAAGACATTATAAGAACAAAATAAATATTTACATATAACGATTTTCATATACATATGGTCACATAATATTCTCACGGCTTTGATCAATATACGTTTAGACTCTAATTCGCGCTCGTACATACGGATTAGGTCAGTATTTTTCTTTTCAATTACAACTACAGAGGCATTCCCCGTAGGACTCTATAACACATAAAAACTTCAATTTAATTTTACAATATAAATGCGAACAATACAATTTTACACATACGCTTGTCTCATATAATGTACAGCCAGGACGTCTACTGCTATACATCATACGACATTCCATATATATACAATATGAGTATTAAAATTTTACAAGGGCTCCACTTACAAAACGATATCGATGTGGACACAAAGTATACACAATGACGACAGAAGAATATAACATTTGCAGGGGTTATTATTAAAGAGAATCTCTGTCTGGGGTATTCGATATTTTTCATTCATCATACTACATACATCAACTATAATTCCTCATTCAGGGCTCACACAGTCACACTCACATGCATACATCATACTACATACAATTGTCACCAATATCGAAAGACAGGATAGAAAATGAAGGGTTCAAGGAATTTATATTTAATCGATAATTGTCATCATTATATAATCCATGGACCAGTGTCGTTGGCGCTTGTACCTATGTCTACTCTATTGTACTTTACATTCCATTCCTCAACAAGACGGTACAACACACAATTCGCTACATATAATATTTTATTTATACTAAAATTTGCATAAGTCACAATACATAACAGGGATATTCAATACTTTTCATCTTTCAGAATATCCTTCACGTGAAACTTTCCACTATAAACACCATCCATTGACTCTAAAAGATACACGTTATCTGACAACTTTGACCTAATACGATTTTTCACAAAACGAGGGGCCAATTTAGACATGAATTCCGCAGCTGCATTGGATTTTACAAAATTTCTACGATAGACTACATCACCAGGACGATAATCTACTCGTTTTCGACGAAGATTGTAACGAGAGGCAGATTTTTTATATGATTCAGTCAGCAAGTCAGTAACCTCGTTATATACGTCGTACAATACATCCAATTTTTGTTTGTAAGAGTTCTTCAGTTCATCCGAAGGATTTTCATCTACATTAGAACTCAAACTTTTGAAAAATGAAGCATGTTGCACGCTTTCAAACCCGTGCATAAGAAAATGGGGTGAATATCCCGTCGCAAAAGATACATTATTATTCAAACTGGCTTGTACTATGGGTAATTTCTTACTCCAAATTCTATGATTATTATCAACCAAAATCGAAAGAGCGGTACCAATGGTTTGATTGTACCTTTCAACTGTATTAGATTGTGGAGCATAATATGCTGAATACAAAATCTTTTCTATCCCATACGATTCTAAAAATGATTTGAATGAACGGGAACAAAAATAAGTGGCATTATCCAATAAAATACATTTCGGTACAGAGTATGGTAAGAAAATTCTTTCCTCTAGGCATTTCTGTATTATGGCAGAGGTACATTTTCGCAATGGAAAAATCCAAACAAACTTAGTAAAAACACATACCACAGATAATATATAAACGTATCCTTCAACACTTTTGACAAAAGGACCAATTATATCGATTGATAGAGTCTGTAAAGGCATGGACACCAATTTAGGTTTTCCCATAATACCACGTGGTCCAGAAGTAGCAATTTTATGAGTTTTACAGACTTCACAGTTGTTTACAAATCTAGCGACTGAAAGATGCATGTTCGGCCAATAGAAATATCGTCGTAAATGTTTGTACGTTTTATAAGTACCTTCATGACAAGAATCTCCACTACAATGATATTCTTGAATCACTCTTAAAGCATCGAGTTTTGGCAATACTAATTTCCATTCATGAGGTGACAATAAAGTGTTAGACGATTTGGTGTATCTATACAATTTTCCTTCCATAATCTGATAATTCGGGTAGGCTTGTGGGTAATTTTCACAACCTTTCTTAAGCTTGTTATACACTGCATCACAGGTATCAGTGATTTCTGTAGGCAACGTCAAAGTTCCAATTTCCACACGACTAAGGCAATCAGGTACAACATTTAATTTACCTGGTCGATGAGTTACATCAAAATCAAAAGCACTCAAACGAGTCGACCAGCGAGCTAATCTTCCAGTAGGATTCTGTAATTTGTGCAACCACTGCAAAGAAGAGTTATCAGTGATCAAGTGGAAACGTACACCATCTAAATAATTACGGAAATGAGTTATAGAACACAGGGCTGCCAACAGTTCCTTTTCACAAATGGAGTAATTTCTTTCAGGACCGGTGAGCTTACGTGAAAAATATGCAATCGGATGTTCACCATCTTCCAGTTTTTGCATCAAAATTCCTGACATAGCAAGATCCGAACAGTCAGTATGTAAATAAAATTCTTTCGCATAATCAGGTTGAACTAAAACAGGTGCAGATTGTAAAGCCAATTTTAAACTGTGGAACGCATTTTCAGCTTCTTCGTTCCATACAAACTTTTTGTTCTTTCTAGACGTTAGGGCACTCAAAGGGGCAGCTATATGTGCGAAGTTTTGTATGAATTTTCGGTAATAAGAACACATACCCAAGAAAGATTTTACCTGTTTCGGTGTAGTAGGGGTGGGAAATTTCTTCATGGCTTCTATTTTGATTTCATCAGTTCTTAACCCTTCGCCATCTACAATATAACCCAAGTAACGCAGAGATGATTTACAAAATTCAGACTTAGTCATATTGATAGTGAGACCATTTTCCTTCAAGATAGATTGTACAAGTCTTAGGTCATTACAGTGTTGTTCAAAGGTTTCACTTACAATCAGGATATCGTCAAGATAACAATGTACACGACCGGGAAAGCGGTGACTGAACAGTTTGTCAGCAATCATTTGCATGTGACTAGGAATATTACGTAGACCAAACGGGCACACAGAGAATTGGTAAGAGCCACGCCCATCAATGAAGAAGGCGGTTTTCTCCTTAGATTCAGGCGATAATGGAAGTTGCCAGAAAGCCTTGGACAGGTCCAGAGCAGTTAGAAACTTGGCATCACGCAAACTGTCCAAGATACGATCAATCCAAGGTAAGCAATACGAGTTTGGTTTAGTTACTTTGTTCAGGCCACGACTGTCCAAACAGAAGCGAGGTTCTCCATTCTTTTTATTAACTATCAACGCAGGCGACTGCCAAGAAGAAGAAGCAGGTTCTATGACTCCTAATTGTAACATCTTATCAATTTCTTTGTTCATGATTTCTTTCTTTGCATGAGGAATAGGATAATGTCTCTGCCTAACAGGATCCCCAATGGTTTCAATCTTATGGAAAATTCCTTTCAAGCGGCCCAATCCTTTCTTTTCATATGAAACATCTTCATAGGATCGCTTGATATCATCGATTATAACAACTTGTTCCGAGGTTAAATTGGTTGGACCAATCAATCCTTTGGTTACAACGGGTGGTTCAGGAGTGAGATCAGCAGAAAAAATACGTTCATCTATTTGGGTTACAGCATTTAAATGTAATACAGGAGGTATTGTACAAACAGACACTGGAAAAAGTTCAGGACAGATATTAAATCCTTTCCAAAAGTCAATTCCTAACAAGTAAGACGACGTTATAGATGGAACAACTAAAAACGTGATACATTTTTCAATACCCTGATACTGTACAGGTAACGTTAAGGTTCCTAAAACAGATTGACCATTTCCATCCGCAGTGAGTACACGAGTTTCACAAGGTACAAGAGGATATCCTAAGTTCAAAAATTGGACATGAGAATTCTTTCCTAGAATTGATATCACCGCTCCACTATCCAATAGTGAGAGACAGATTACAGAATGAATTTTAATATTAACATAAGGTCGGCCATCATTTTCTTTTCTAACAACACGAGTTGTGCATAAATTTCTGGTTACCCCTCGGTAATTATACCGTGAGTTTCCGTCTGACGATATTACATCTGAAGATGAAGAACGAGCTATCGTATCGGAAGGATGTCTTAACGAGGGAGAAATTAGTTTTTTGAAAACGACGGGGGTGGTCTAGAAGTATCCGGCATCAGCGATGCAGGTTTTTGTTCACGCATGGCATTGTTATATCTATTCCTGGGTGAACGACGGGGTGTAAAATGTCTAACTCTGTTTTTGCATTCCTTAGAAATGTGTCCAACATGTCCGCAAGAAAAGCATCGTATGACTGGTTTGGGACGATTCTCTACTGCATTAACTCTCATGGCAGTAGGTCTAGAAGAAGAAGAAGAAGTGTGGCCTTTGGTCAGACGATCGAAATTGGAGACCATTCTTTCCAGTTCACTTACTGACGAAATGTGAGAACTAGCCAAAAGAGAGACATATCTCTGATGTAATCCGCGTTTGAAGACTTCCAACAATTCATTCTCAGTCAGTTTCTCATCAAGGGAGCTATTCATTTCTATTATTCGGGCGATATAATCCGCTGAAGTTTCATAATTGTTTTGTATCGACGACCAAATACGTAATTTTCTATCTATCATAAATCCAGGGGCTTCAAAACGGTGGTAAAAGAGTGCCTTGATAGCTTCCCAAGTCATTTCCTCTTTAAAAATTATTCGAAAGTGTGTAAGCGCTCGATCTTTCAGAAATTCAGGTAAAACGTATACCAATTGTTTATTTGGGAACCTCCTAGCCCTTGCAATTTCTTCCAACCGCGTAAAAAAATTTCTTACATCACCGAGACCATCAAAAGGTTTTACTGGCCAAGATCCAAAATTTACATTCAAAAGTTGTGAAGTTTTATTAAGACTTAAAGCATTATCGAAGGATTTCTCGATAGATGCCGACTCTTCTACAGCAACAACGTTCACATTGCTAGACACGGATGTACAAGGTGGTTCCATATCAAGAGATATTTGAGCATTCATACGCGATTGTGGAGCAACTTGTTCGAATTCTACTTCCAGATTTTGTTTATTATATTCTAACGCTTGCCTTCTCAAACTAGGAATTGAACGTTTCGGTATAACTCCTCTTTCAGATAAAGCTTTCTTTAGTGTAGCACCGTTAGCTTTGTCTACATTGGGAATTGGACCCAAAAATAACAATGGTTCAAATCGAGACATTATTATAAAGAAAGTATGACAAAGGTTCTAAAACTTTATATGCTCAAAAAACTTTTAAGTTACACACGAAAATTTATCTTTGAATGACAAAGGTTCAAGAGATATTTGGTTGTGCTGACAATGTTACTATATTCCGACGCTTCAATGTTTTATTTTATGTTTTATAAATAACTAAAATTATTTTCACACTCTCCTACGCTTTTTCTATTCTTACAAACTAGTTTCTTAAATGTGTCTTTCGACACTAGGGAGGGACTCGGTGCTCTGGTAGATAAAAGAAGTTTATCGCCACCACCCAATTCGGATTAAATCTGATGACACAATGAGTAATCAATCGTTAACAAAACAAAATTCTGATCACGAGATCTATTTAATAAATAAATAAAGTTCTTACGATTATTTACTCGCGCACAGTTTGAGAAAGTGCGTACTTACCAATTATACTTTGTTTATACTTCGTATCTACGGAAATTCCCGCGCGAAACGTAATACATTCAATATTTCGCGGGAAACTTGTGTTCCCACCAAATCTTAACAAAAGTCGGTTTTCACACTACGCGATATTCCAACCAGTCGCGCGGCGATTTACTCGTGAGATTTAACAGTTATCACTTCACACACATATTTGTATTACACATGATTGCTACAAGACATATCAATTGTACATAAAATTTATCACAAATGGCATTAAAAGCAACATGTAAACCCAAGCGTAGTCATGACACAGATTTTTTCAAGTTTGTAATTATTCGAATTACTGTATATCCGAGAAACGAATTCACAATTTATTCGTCTTCTTTTTGATATTATCCCGGACGACGAGCCCACAAATTGCTACGTGAACGGTTTCAATTAACCACGTTCTCACATAACAAGTAAATTATGCTTCGTCCAACGGTCGAACACACAAATTGCTACATCTTTCGGACGAGCACCCAAATTTATTCAAAAACAAAATTAGAACAAAGTTTCAAACTGAACTATAAGAAGCAAAATACAATATATTCTCTAGAGTATTACTGTTATAAATATAGATCTATATGCTCGTTAAATAGTCTAGAGGTATTAAGAAGTAAAGGGTCTATACTCGTTGTTTATGTCTAGGGGTTTCTTACAAGTGTAAAGGGCCCTTTTTACTTGGCTCTGGGCGAGAGAGGCCTCTGTGTCATGCTTACCCTTAAGTCCACAAGCAGTCAGGTTACCAGGAACTCCTTACTCCTTCAGTATACCATTTATAACTATTGAATAAAATCTTCCTATTATGTATCAAAGTAAATTTATAGATATATCCAGGTAAACAACAAAATTATATATATATCATGTGAAACAAAGATTAACAAAAGTACATCATACCCTTCAAAGAAAGAGGCTATTTCATTTCTCATCAATGGAGCCTTTCATTTAGCCCTTTGTTACCTTCATAGTGAGATAATATGGTCTTCCTTCCAATGGTTGGTCAAGGATATGAACCTTTGTGACATAACTACTCCGAGTATAAACTGGGTTATTGGAAGATTATATACAAGGAGGCGAAGAGATGTACTTTAATATTATTAAGAGTATTGAATCTACTTGCGGGTATACAAAATGGATTTCAATAGAAAGATATCGGATGGTAAGTGATTTACATTTATTGTGTAAACATATACATTACATAACAAGACAGTTACTTTCAAAGTAAATTTGTAGGGAATATTATTCCATACAATACGTAAAATTATGAAAGTATTGCCATATTTGGATAGAGACAGTAAAACACACAATGGTAATTATTAAAGACACCAACCTTGGTATTACAAATATAAATCAATACCTGGATTATCGTGTGGTCTATAAAATGTAATTGGAATCATTCATTCTTCATTCATACTCAAGATCTTATATTATTACACAAAGGAAATTAATATATAGATAGTTCAACGATAATATGAACTTAGTTATGAAAAAATTATCAACATATACCATATACAGTAGTAATATAGTCACTTACAGATAGACAGGCGAGCAGGAGAAGAATAACCCAAAGACGAGTATGTTATTGATGACGTATTTTGCACTCATAGACGGAAGATGGCAGGATCGTGAAAGAAACATACCCTGATGCTTCTATGGCGGTCGCTGGTTATACTCAAAGACGTACAGGGGTGTGGTGGTGTCAGAATCAGATAGATCCTGTCCTCTGGACGAAAGAGATCGCTACTTCTCAAGTGATAAGAGAAATATTATACGTTTCAACACTATTCTCAGTGTCAAAGGGATAAGGCGTCACTATTTCCATAGTCTGTCCAAGCATATACGGATGATCATTTAATCACTCTCATAACAAAGGTCGCGACCAGAAAAGTTAAGAGAGGATCTTCACGTTCTCATAGGAACGAGTGTTCATCGATAATCCACTGATGTGCAATATACAGACTCCCGTGTTGATGAGGTATTCGTTGCCGACCTCGGAACTCATTCACGTTTTAATTAAATTTATATCACTGGGACAGTATAAAGAATTGTTTAAGTGATTTTTTACGAATCCCAACATTGAATAGTGGTCCAGAACCATGGGATGTCTCATTTCGCACGGATATGTAAAATGGCGGCAACAGCAAAAAACCACGCCCAAAATCATACAAATGCTACATCACTCAAAAAAAACTCCAAATGTTATCTTAATATCACTTCGACAACGTAATCTATATGACTCAAAGGATACTCAAGCCTGTTCACAATATTATTTGGTTTATTGATTACTATTGATTATTAATAAGAATTGTTTTATAGTACACTAATGTTGGCGGTAAATCCGGTCACGCGCATAACAATTGACACAGGTTGTTTTAAAGTACATTATTACACGGCACACAACAAGAATTATTTTATGAACGCAGGAGGACAACAAGATTGATCATTACACTGTTATGAAGATTGCCTCTAATTATCTATTAATACAATTAACTTGTCGTAATTACTACGGTGACTGTCCGCCGCGAGGACAGAGTGGGCACTGGGCCACCCTATACGTGTGGACTAACCCATCGTAAAGGAGAAACTGTTTCGTCATAACGGACTTCGAAAAGACGTTAAAAAAAAAGAACATTCTATGGACATCACGTGTTAGTGGTGATGAGTGCACCATTCGTCTCCAGCCGACGGTATCCGAGAAAACCCGACTCCTGGTGGGGAGAATATAATATTATTATTATTTATTATGGAGTGACGACAAAGGACAACTATGAATTATTGGTATAGCAGTGGATATGAACGTATTACGCGTTGAATATTTTAATGCGTAGCAATAGGTATTATAAATATAATGCCATTGTTGATAAAATTTAGCACTCATGCCAGATATGGCAACTAATCAATTATATTTTTAATCAATTAGTACCTAATTAGATTTAAAGTGTAATCAGTCAAATTATTAAACAGACTAATGATTCTAACTAATCGCTAATCTCATAATATTATTTCATCTAATAGTTTGTTGCTAAATAAGTTTTTCAATTAACTCAGTGATTAGGTACTTATTTTACATTGGTTGATTAGGTATAAATTTCAATTTTTAATGCTTTTCGCGATGCTGTAAGTGTTCCGCAAACTTTTTGTGTTCAAGGTACACCTATCAAATCAAGAAATTTTAGAGGTACCAACATCAAAGAAAAAAGTATTATTTATTTAATATTTATTTATTACTAAAATATGAAAAGATGTTAAGTGAGAAATGTGAGCCTGTTTAACTCAGCACAGGCGAGCCTCGCGCAACAAAACGCATCGCTCTTATAGCTCTCAGCTATTTTTAGGTGTATTATCTTCACAAAACCTAGTTTTTTTTCCGCGGTACATCAACTGAGGATCACGGTACACCAGTGTGCCGCGGCACACGCTTTGCGGAACACTGCTGTAAGTGATGCATATCTTTAGATTAATTTTTAACATAGCTTTTGCATCCAAATAGATTTTCAGACTTGTGTGAGTGAGAACATTACTCAACAGATACCTCGTCTGCGCATCAACTCTTTTCAGAAGGAAACAAAAAGCTCTTCAATGTTTCTGAATTAGATTAGGCTGGTTAAAGTACATTTCATTTATAGTAGGAATATATACCTATTTTAAATTAGGTATAGGGGCATTGTAAATGCGTGATATTCAACTCGTAGGCGTACTGTCATATTGCGACATTTCTCAAAATTATTATAACGAGAGTCCAATAAACAATTGGTAAAAAAAAATTTCTTAAAAATACGGCATCTTGTATATATAATTAGTATCTATTAATGATGCAAATGGACTTCTCGGTATACGCTATGTATCAGTTTGTCTAACGTTTAGCCCAACACCCTATTTATAAGAAAATTTTACCTTTTCTCGTGTAGTACCGAAATGGAGTATACTAAGCACTCAAAATTTTGTGCAAATAAACGCATTTTCAAACGATCGTTAAATATTTTTAATTCAGCTATGGGCTACGCCATCCATTCCGAAAGTCTTCTTTTCACTGCCACATAAAGGAAGACGTGCATATTAATCACTTCCAGTTGGTTTGTCGCATGCATCATTCGGATTAGAGGGTTACTCCCGGGAATTCCCGGGAAAACCCTCTAATTTTTATTTCCCGTTTCCCGGGAAAAATACGAATCCTTTCCCGGGAAAAAATACAAATTATTAGTCATGCAGATTGCCATACCGATACCGAAATCTTTGTTTAGTTAACTGTAATAGTCGTGATAAACTTGTAGAAGCTGACGAATATTTTGATATGAAAATATGAAAAATAATATTAATTACCAATATAAGTGTTATACTTTAAAAAAAAACTTAATTATAGCCTCAATGTATTCGTTTTAAAGAAGCATAATTATTCTAAATATAATTCGAAATCGGATGTGTGTTTGGCCGACAATGTATAAGAATCCTACAATTTTTCATGTTTTTTTTTTACATATTTCGAAAAGTTGGATAGTTCTTAAAAATATTAGTGCAGCCAACTGTCATTTTTTTGTTTTATTCATGGATAAGGAAAGGGTGTGGTATTAAAGAAAGTGATGGAAGGATCGAGTTGTGGTCTGGTGTTCCAGACACACAACACGCATGTCAAGGTGTGGGTGCTTTTTTATCGGAAAGAATGAGCGAATGTATGAAAGGGTATGAATGTGTAAGCTCCAGGCTAATCTGGATCCGTTTCAAAGTGGGGATGACTAGGATCTTACTCATAGTTGGGTATGGTCCTGGGAACGATGCCATAGAGACGGAAAAGGAAGAGTTCTGGAATGGCGTGAGAAAGATTGCAGAAGATAAAAATGAAAATGAAAGATTGATTTTGGCAGGTGATTTGAATGGATGGGTGGGTGTTAGGAGGAATGAACTTGAAAGTGTTTTGGGAATGAATGGAGACAGTAGAGTGAACGATAATGGCAAAAGAATAATTGATGTGTGCTTGGAGATGGATCTCTTTGTGGCGAATACCTTTTTCGCCCACAAGGAGATCCACATGTATACCTGGGAGAGAGGGAATGAAAGATCGATGATTGACCTCGTGTGTGTGGACTCTCGTCTCAGGAAGGCGACCACGGATACTAGAGTGTATCGAGGCGCTGAGCTGGAGACGGATCATTTTCTTGTCGTCTCAAGAATAAATCTATTCTCCGGTTGGCGTTCGAGAACACAAAAGTCCACGCCAGCTATGAGATTGAGAGTCGAAAAACTGAAAGATGAGAGTGTAAAGAATGAATATGTAAAAACTGTGAATGAGAAGCTGAGTGCGAACGAAAAGAATGATCTAACGATGAATGAAAGGTGGGATGTCTTAAAAAGTGTGCTTGTAGGAAGTGCAAAAGAAACATGTGGTGAAGCTAAAGTTGGACGTAAGAAAGGCGATGCATGGTGGGATAATGATGTGAAAGAAGCTGTAGATAAGAAGAAGAATGCTTGGAAAGACTTGCTGAGTGTGAAACAGTGTGACACATGTGAAAAAGAGCGAAAGAAAGAAGTTTACAAGACATGCAAGAAGGAAGTGCGTGAAGTTGTGAAAATGAAGAAAAAAATGCTTGAAGATGAAGAATGTAAGAAATTGTCTACGTATGCGAGTGAAAATATGAAGATTTTTTGGAAGGAAGTGAAACGAAAGAGGACGGGTTCAAGTGTGAACAGTATGAAAGGGATAAAAGACAAGGATGGATGTGTGTTAGTGAATGATGAATGTGTGCTACAGAGATGGAAGGAATATTTCGAAGATCTGTTTGAATGTGATGGTACAAATGCAAATGAGTATGACGACAGTGAAAGCAGTGTGAATGAAAACGATATGATAGACATGAATGAGATTTTGAATGCATTAAAAAAAGCGAAGTGCGGTAAAGCTGTAGGGTATGATTGTGTTGCCGTTGAGCTCATCAAGTCTGGTGGACCGGGGGCTCTCGCGTGGTGTTTGGAGCTTTTCAACGATTGTTGGAGAGAAGGTGTTACACCAGAGGATTGGAAGAGGGCTGTCATCTGCCCCCTGTACAAAGGGAAAGGCTCTAGGCTTGAATGCGGGAGTTATCGGGCTATTAGCTTGCTGAGCTCAATAGGGAAACTGTATGGTAGAATTTTGATTGAGAGAGTACGAAAGATAACTGAGTGTAAGATATGGGATGCGCAAGGAGCTTTTTTGAATGGCAGAGGGTGCACCGATCAGATCTTCTCCCTGCGAATGGTTATAGAGAAGTTTCTGGGTAAACACCAGAGGCTTTTTTGTGCGTTCGTGGATCTGGAGAAAGCATATGATCGAGTGGACCGGGAAAGGTTGTGGCGCGTGTTGTCGGAGTATGGGGTGAGCAGCCGGTTGATCCGCGCAATATCTTCACTTTACGTGGGAAGCTCCGCTTGCGTGAGGGTAAATAACACTCTCTCGGAGTGGTTTGTCCTCACCAAAGGAGTGAAGCAAGGTTGTGTCATGTCTCCGTGGCTGTTCAACCTATTCTTCGACTACTGTATGCGACCTGTGAAAGAGATGGATGTTGGTGTCGAGCTGAATGGGTTTCGGGTGAATGCATTGATGTACACAGATGATTTGGTGTTAATGGCTGAGAGTGAAAGGGACTTACAAGAGATTGTTACGTGTGTGTATGATAGTTGCAATTTGAATGGTTTGAAAATGAACGTTATGAAGACGAAAGTTCTTGTTTTTGAAAGAGAGAATGAAAAAACGATTTGCGAGATTAAAGTTGGTGACGAATGTTTGGAGCAAGTAAGTGAGTATGTATATTTGGGAAGTATGTTTACGAGGGATGGAAGATGCGATAGGGACATTGAAAGAAGGAAAGTGGCCGGTGCTAGAGTAAACGGTGCACTTCGACCCATTGTCAGCAATGACAATGTGTCGAACATGGCTAAAATGCTGGTGCACAATACCATTCTGGTACCGTCACTTACGTATGCAAGCGAGACATGGACGTGGTTGAAGAAGGACGAAAGTGGAATAAATGCAGTAGAGATGCGATCGTTGAGAAGAATGGTTGGTAAAACGCTGCGTGATAGAGTGAAGAATGAGGATATTAGAAGAATGATCGGATGCAAGAAGACTGTTGTGGACAGAATGCGTGTAAATAAATTGAGATGGTTTGGTCACGTGGAACGAATGAAAGAGGAAAGAATGACAAAGAGGATATACTTATCTGAAAGAAAGGGTGTGAGGAAACGCGGGCGTCCGAGAACCACGTGGCTTGATCACGTGGATCAAATTCTCAAGGACGGCCGCGTGTTGAGTAAGAGGAACCGACGTGCGTGTATGAGGAACTGTATGAATGTGGAGGAAGCGAAGGAAGTGTGTAAAGATAGATCTGTTTGGCGTTCCGTTCTCTCTGCCTACCCCACTTGGGACACGGCGTGAGGGTATAGTATAGTATAGTATAGTATATTAACCGATATAAAAAATCTTTTTTTGTCGAAATTTCTCATTTTTTAAAGTCAAAAATCTTTAAAAAGCTTTGCTAAAATCCATAACATTTTTTGCTTGATAGGATGATCAAAAATTAAAAGTTTATATATTTTGTAAACAATTTTTATTTTGATATAACATAGAGTACCTAAATAAATCTCGTCAGTCAGCTATTTAGTTTTTTTTAAGCAAATTACTTATATTGGTAACAAAAATTTGATTTTTTTTTTAACAAATCAAAATGTTTGCAAGGGTCAACAAGTTATGAGAGTTTTTATACCAAATTTGTTGAAAATTGAATATTTTTAAATATAATAATGAATTTCCCGGGATTCCCGGGAATCCCGGGAAATTCATTCAATTCGTTTCCCGGGAACAAAAATAATCCGGGAAAAGATACCCTATAATTCGGATATTCTTTTTCCGCTTTCAACGATTTGTCTTGGTTGATTAAATACAGCAGTCTCTAAATTTTTTGACGTCACGGACCAGTAAAAATTCATAATTTAAAATCCGCGAACCACCAATCGGATTTTTCAAGTGTAAAGTATATTTATAAATAAAATATGTGATCTCATAAAACATAAAATGTACTTACTACTTAGGTAGAATGAAACTATGATTTGCATTCATTTTTATTGTAATGAATGGAATTATGTTTCAAAAGGTACATCTTATGACATAACTGAACATGAAACTGCCGTGAGAATAGTGAACAATGGGGCTTCCTAGATGACGAATCTGGAGCGTGTGATTGGGATGCGCATGCACAATGGAGAATATTTTTCACGCATCTCTACGTGCTCTGCGTTTTCCACAGTACTGGGGATCAGTTTTTTTTTTGGGGTTCGACACGATTAATAAATACTAAACGTGAATATGTAAATATTCCACATATCGCACCAATATTTTCACTTTCGATGAGTTGATTTGACTAATTTCTTAATGATTTGATTTGACTTATTTTATAAATGTTATAATTTGATTGCCAATTGTTATTCGTCAATATTGTCGTTTTTGTCTTGTTCCAACCGTGCTGTGAATATGAATTGTTTTTTATTTGTTTTATGGAAAGTATAACAAATAAAAGGCTCACGCCGTCGATATATCGACTGTCCAGCTCCATAACACAACGAGTCGAAATGTCTTGTACTCAAGAAATCCCAATTTTTGTAATTTTGATTTATTTTTATTATGCTTTAAAACCACAATAGAATGTGAAATTTTGATTCTTCATTTATGGCATAGCATCCTACGAGGATGATTTGTGCCAAAAACAGTCTCCAAATTTAGTTAAATAGTCATGAAGATAGTCAACACAGAATAATGAAATTGGCCTTCATTGATTTGAGAAGGGACAAATGGATTGATTCGGATGTCATACTCAGCAATGATTCAATACTCGGAAAGAAATTGGCAATCGTTCTGAAGAGCATCAACGAAAATATCATACGCATCCCTGAAAGGGCACCCCAGGAAAACATGGTCAAGCGTCTCTTCGTCCAAGCCGCACTCGCAGTATGGACTTTCAACAAGTTGAATTTTAAAAAGATGAACGTCCAGTCTACAGTGTCCAAATCGCATTCGACATATATGGCAGTAATTTCAGATCTGTTAAATTTCGATTTGTGGAAACAAGGTTTTCTTGCGATTTGGACCTGGATCGACCTATATCTTCTTTCTTTTATGAGTGATACGTCCATCCACAAGTCACTCCACTTCTAACGAGCATCAGCTTCTACGGTTCGCTTTATGTCACCATCTGGAAGGATGAAATCTTCCATCGTTGTTCCGAGGGTGCAAGCAGTTTAAGCCAATTCATCGCCAGATTCGTTGTGGCGGATACCACAACGTGCCGGAAATAAATGTGAAATATACAGTTCGCAAAAATATTTGTGGAATTATAAATAGGTTCATTATTTTTTTCATTAACTAAATATTCAATATATAAAGAGAATCGTGTATTTTTTAAAACTATTTTTTGTGGAATTGATAGAGTGGAGTTCATTATAAGTATTACCAATTAAATAAATAATTTCGAAAATTTCAACTTATCGACGATCCAATGACGAACTCTATGACGATCGCTGTTGTAGTGGGTATCCGATTATGTAAAAAATATAAAAATGAGTTAACATTGTTTCGTATTTTTTCTGTTGTGTCTATTGATGAATAAACGAATCGCTTTACTTTCTGTTAAACAACTCAAAAAACGTATTGTGAACATAATAAAGTTTATTTTACTCTGAATAAAATAATCGAAGAGCAATATTAAAATAGCGAAAATCTTTTTCAATGTAATGTTAAAAATAAATTAAACGCAATATATTTATATTATGAATAATATACATAAGTTATATCTGTAGTTTATTCGCTATCCCTAGTAATTTCGTAGTACAAAAAAAGCACCGTAGAATAATATTTTCTCTAAATTTCTCGGAAATTTAATACCAAATTTTATCTCCAATATATACCTACCTATATTATTATGTTATAGCTAAGGCTTTGTGTTCTCAGATACTTCAGTAATAAAATAAACCATATTGTAGGTAGGTATTCGATCTGTTATTTTCTTTGTTAGAGTTGATTTTATCATAATGGAATATTCTGTCATCTATAATAACAACATTCTGACCCAAATAAATGATCTATAACCTTTTATAAATAATCTACATTTTTTTTCTATAAAAACCCGCTTTGATTGATTTCCGAAATATTCCTTGTGTTCAAATAATCCACACATAAATATTTGAGTCGGTTCGTATGTGCGTATGTCCTCAATGGACTCTGAAATAAGGAAAGACAGAAGTAAAATAATACACTCTATACGAGGTCTCATCTCCTGGGCAGGTTTAAGGCTAAAAACATTTTAAATATCTTATGTATTGATAGAGATATTACAATTTTAATGAGATTCCCATACATTCGCTTGACAAAATTGCCAAGGAATGTATGAAAATCCAATATTTAAAGTCAAACATTTTTCATGGAATTGAATTAATTTCAAAATGGATGTAACAATAAATAAAACAATACTGAAACTAAATAATTAGGGACTGTTTACATAATGAAACATTGTGATTGCTAATGACAAAAAATCCTGAATTATGTGAATAAAAATTGCATATTTTTGACATTTTGAGCTATTTTCATAATGGAGGATATTATGAGACCATAGAAATCCATACTGTAGAATAAGAATAGTATTATGTAAAAATCCATAAACAATGTTTTATTTTTTTTTGTTTAAATAAATACAAAAGTACCTCGGTACAAGCCATAAGAACCTATTTATTTTCGTTAAATATGGGCATGTGGGGAGTCAAACATTAAGTATTCTCATTGGCTATAACTTTTTATCACTTTTTTCCAGGTAAGCATAAGCTTAAGTTAAACCCCGTAAGCTTCCAACACGTAAGCACATACTCCATTTTAGTCCAATAAGGTTATATCATTTAAACCCATGTATATGCACGGTTTCTGTTTATTTAAACCCGAGCAATGCCGGGTTACAAAAGCTTGTGAATAAAATAATAAAGACGAATAAATGTATATCCTACGTAGGTATTCTAAGAATTATAATATATAGAAGGTGGGTATCTTAACTTATTTAGTATGTCTTAACTGAATATCAGAATCCGACTTACATACATACCATCACGCCGCTTCCCTCGCGGGGTAGGCAGAAAGGATCGACCGCCACTTCCTTCTATCCTTGCATACATCTTTCGCTTCCGTCGCTGTCATACAATTCCTCATACATGCTCTCCTGTTCAATTTGATTTAAATTATCTTGCCATTTGATCCTCGGACGTCCACGTCTCCGAGCACCATTCATCTCAGCCAAATAAAATTATCTTCTTGGTCATTCTGTCCTCATTCATTCTTTCCACGTGCCCAAACCATCTTAACTGATTGACCTATGTACATTCATTCTTGTAATTACACCAACTTTCATTCCACATTCCTTTCGTATATCACTGTTACGCACACGATCTCTCAGACTTTATAATACATATAATAATATCTTTGTTTCCCATTACAAAATCTCTAAAATGTAGAAGTCAATAGATCAACTAACTCCGTGTTATAAACGAGCATGTCGTCCTCTCTGTGCCATTAAAAAGCAAGAAATTCACACTTCAGTAAAATGACCGAGACTTGTCTTCTTTTGATTATTGTAATGTTTCAGCAAATCAATGACAACGGTTTGCTGAAATCGATTACGATCTTTTTACTCGTTCAATCAAGTAACATAATTGCATTGTAGAATACTATTTTAAAAACAATCAATATTTATCGAAACTCTTACATAGTAATCGTTTAAAAATGTATGAGTCTTATATCGGTAGCTTTAATATTGTATATTAATTAATTTTCACATAATATCACGCCGCTTGCTTTACAGGATTGGTATGTAGCAAAGATCGAATACTACATCGTCATGGCGTATTTAAAATGACGCAAGTAGACATAAGAAAATAGCTAGAGCAGAGTCAACGAAGAATTAATTGTGATTAAAAAAAAATGTTTTCTCTACAAGAAGTAGAAGAAAACATATGGTAGAAATATAGGTACACATAGTAGAAGGAAACATTTGTTTTTTTTTAATTTCATTATGGAATTCGTCATAAATCACTCGATTGCTAGTGCATTGCCATAAAATTAATTATGGAATCCTTCTTCCTAAACACCAACATGAACAGTGAATAGAAGAATTTGAGTGATATTAAGTGACACAGAGAAGAAGGCTCGCATATTTATTACATGGATTTAATCCTCTGATTACTCTACTTGTGGATAGGTATGCTAAGATGGTGTATTAGTAGTAGTAGTAGTAGTAGTAGTAGTAGTAGTAGTAGTAATAGTAATGAAGTGAGAAAAGCAAAATGGATGTTAAAATAACTTTCACCTTTAATTGTCACCTAAACGTTTAGGTGACAATTACGGATTGCAAAAACGGATAAAAAGAAGTCCTTGGACTCCTTCTTATCCGTCCAAGGACTCCTTTCAAATCCAAGGACTCATTTTTATCCGTTTAGGTGACAATTTACTTATTATTCAACTCTCTCTAGTCTGTCAGTACTACTATGCCAGTGTTGGCATCTCCTACCCTAAAACATCAGTAAGCGGGGGACCCGGCTGACGTAGCAGATTCCATCTTAAGACCCACCCATCCACGAATGCCTTGAAGCAAAATAGATGTATAAAGATCCCAGGTGAAAACCTTAACATCTACCTATTGGCTAGCATGGAGAGAATAGGCTAGAAGAGAGAGAGAACAATTTGTATATTTTTTTGCCTATGTTGTTCCGCTAACTACCCCACAAGCGGGAAATTAAGTGATGCAATGAATGCAAAGAACTTAGGTTCAGATCCTTCTGCTTTTCACATATCTTACCCACATTCCCGATATTTAAAAGTGATTTTCTTTCTGTGAATTTTGCTAATGTTTATTTAGAGACCCAACAGATTCATCGATTAAAAAAGTAATAAAAAATAAGCTTCCATGAAATGTTGACAGAGATAAATGTACAAAATTTCAAATCTCATAAACATAAAAAGTATATCCTAACCTCATACTGCTATTAGATCATTACAAATACATTACACGGCCATAAAATAAACTAAATAGAATGATAGAAGTTTTATACATTTTTTTTTCATCATTTGTGTAGATAAAACTGTTCAATAAAATAAACAATCCTATATTGTATTCAGCCTCGCCCCGACGCCGACCTCGGCGCACATCGGATTTGTATTTTTTATCCACGTAATCCATTTGTCTTCATTTAATCACATTAAGGTTAAAGAAGTAATAAAACCTTTTTTCTTCTTCTATGTCTGTCCAGATTTTCTCAAGAAATAAGTAGGTACATTCAGATGCGTCGAAATGTATTTTCTTTTGAGTGTTAAATGTATTTATACAATATACTTACCTATGTACAAATAAATAGAAAACTGGTACTGCTACTGCCTCAGAAAAAAGTCGAAAAGTCTAGTTAGGCAATAAACTCCATTTCTTTGTAATGTTTTCATAACAACAAGTACCTAATTAAGTAAAGAAAAAAATTGTTTAGTTGTATTGATTTTTGTAGTTGTTAAGTTTGAAATTGATGGATATAAAAAAAACGTAAAAAGTGAGTGAAGAAACCAAACCATCATGACATATTCCGCAAGTGATGTGACCAGACTAAAACCTTAATATTAATACTTTGCATGTCCTTTAAGTGCCACGAAAATAAACTGTACTCGCAACTAATAAAATTCTCAGTGTTATTGTCACCTAATAAGAAGACTGTAATTAATTGTTTGTATTATTTCTAATTTATTTAAGCAACGAATTAATAGATTTCAGCGTAAAATGTGCCTACGTACAATACTATACTAAACCCTCACGCCGTGACCCAAGTGGGGTAGGTAGAGAGAATGGAACGCCAAACAGATCTTTCCTTACATATTTCTTTCGCTTCCTCTACATTCATCCAGTATCTCATACATGCACACCGATTTCTCTTACTTAACACGCGACCGTCGTTGTGAATTTCGTGGTCAAGCCATGTAGTTCTTGGACGTCCGCGCTTTCTCCTACCCCCTCTTTCAGATAAATACAACCTTACATCATCGTCAATCTTACATCATCCATTCGCTTCACATGACCAAATCATTTCAATTTATTTACTCGGGTTCTATCCACAACATTCATCTTGCATCTCGAGCCTATGTATACTTGTATCATTGAGTATTATGTTTGTGGGAGTTTACAAATGTGTATTTTATTGTTTTATGGTTTGATGCCAACCTTTATCTATGAATTTTAGAACAGAAAATGAAAAAAATATGCATTTTCATCCCGTGGAGCACCCGGTAAAGAATTGGTCTCCCACTCTTCTCCATAAGTTTTCGAGTGTCCTGTAAAAGGCAGGTGTTCGAAAAAATAAGACATTTTACATCTCAAATTCGGCGATGAGGTTTGCCACCCATCCTGAATGTCTTAATTTTATATTGGCACGGAGAAGACAGCTTGCATGTTTTATATGCAGCTGGTCTGCTGGCTACCCCACTTGTGGGATACGCCGTGATGGTATAGTAGTAGCATTTTCATTTTGTCTAGGTACCTGTTTTCATCAAAATAATATTATAAACATACCAACTAGAAACTCGTGTAGTCTGTAAAAAAGAATATTCTTTTATTAAATTAGGTAATAAATGAGAAGTCGACTCATTTGGGATACAGACATTGCGTGGAGTCAAACATAATCTGCTACAACTGGGCAAATAGCAGACAGACGTGGTATGAGAAAAAGGTATTTTTTTAAAAGCAGTGCTAACCACATCCCTCTTGCTGTGTCTGTACATAAAGGTGAATATTTTACCTGGAATACATAAGAGAAAGAACAGGAATATCGAGTGTGGTGAAGCTGTTCCATATCGATATAGGTAATAGACATACAAGAATTAGCTTTATATCATATTTCGCATAGGGAAAAACCATAAAAACATGCACTGACGAGAAGTTATTTTGGGCCTTTTACACTCGAAAAACTTTGATTCAATGGAATTTCTTTATTTATTTATTCATTGTATTGTTGTAATTTGATTATTTTGTCATTTGTAAAAAAATAAAAAATATATAATTGTCTGACGATTCCAAGTGCCAAATCAATGGCCTACGGATGATAAGTCAAAAAAAAACAAAAAAAAAAATAAACCACCAATCTAACAAATTTACTAAGATTTTGGACTAAACACCGCAAAATAATTTGATGGCAAAGTAAAGTAATTAATTATTTGGAGAGTAAATGTGTTTGTCGATGAATGAGATAACATTAAAATTGTTCACAATAATAAGTCAAAATGTTTGAAAGATATACGGTGGTATTTACCCCAATATTATACTTAATGTTTTCATGAAATATATTGTAATATTCACCATAAGTCTTTCAACATTACATATAAGATGTATAAAATTTCGGGAAAAATATAAAAACAATCAATAAATTTATTGTTTTCTCAATTATATTAAGTATAAATACAAACCGATTCTGGAAAGACTTAACTTTCCAATACGAGGACTGCTCTTTTTGTTTTGGTGTTTTGTAAAATCATTGATTCCATATAGTATTCTATTGCAAAGTTTGTCATTTTCGTAGCTACTTAGAAATTTTTGGAAAACATTTATGATATCAAAGCTTTTATCGTATTCCAAATGACGGACTCTCTATTCGTGCTTTTTGAGCGATATAATGACACTTTGTGGTGAAAAAATATTGCTTTAATATTCATGGATTTTATCGAAAAAGATTAACAGACAGTTAGGTCAAAATTCTGACAACTTATTAAAAAAACTGTTTATTTTGCTGCTCAAATCATCATTCATTGAAATCAATGTACGAATGCCTATTTTTCGTTTTGTAGAATTACCTACTCTCTTTGAATATTTTATCGCAATTTTTTGACAACAATTGTCATTCATTGGAATCAATGAGTGAAAGCTTGTTTGTCGTTTTGTAGAATTACTCTCTTCGAATATTTCATCGCGAAGTTTTGAAAACAAAAAAAAACATAGTTTTCAATACGAATTAATTTTTCTACATATTTATTGAAAACACTCTTTCAACATTGCCCATTTTTTATCAGATATAGGTTTCCACTTTCTTTGTTTCGTGCGCTTATATATTTCGCATATGTTAATTTTTTTTTAGCACCATTCTGTTAAAGCTTAGATGTTGGAAGTCTTTCAGGAAACTTCCCGACTTCTGATTCACAGTCACATCCGATCTCACTGCAATATTAATTTAGAGAGCCTTTAGACCGAGCATCATTATAAAAATAACAAAAGGTTGACTGACGCATTATTATTGAATTAATTACCAAACTATGGACTATTTAAAAATACATTAATTAATTTAATTTTTGATGATACTGTGCTGATGATAATAGGGGAACTTTTGTGGTTTTCATAATAATTATTTGTACAAAAGTTATCTTCCAGGGCTGAGTGACCATGATCTCTAGGGCAATTTATATCCCAAAGTATTAACCACAACTGTGGTGGGCATTTTAAAGTGTGAGTATAGACGAGTTGTCTACTACGTTTTAGACGAATACTGTTTATGATCACACCACTGAAGATGTCCGCCACAGTTTTGGGTGAAACAACAAAAAAATAATGACTTTATTTTTTTTATTTCATTACTTACTTACTTATGCAGCTATTCCTGTCCACTGCTGAACATAAGCCTCCCCCATATGCCTCCAGGCATCTCTGTCCTGGGCTTTCTGCAACCAGTCACCGGCGATTCTTCTAATATCGTCTAAACAACGTGTTGGAGGTCTTCCTCTACTCCTTTTATCTTCACGAGGTCTCCACTCCACTACCCTTTGTGTCCATCTTAAATCTTTAAGTCTAGCAACATGCCCTGCCCATGACCACTTCAACCTTGCTACTATTTCGACAACATCCGTAACTCACAATCTTATTTCATTACAAACAAAATATTCATTCTGAACAAAAAAATTGGCTTGAATGAGATGATACATTACATTATTATTGAAAAGAATTCGCTCTACGTTTTATTGCCGCAATAAAGCCATGTGGGCAAAAAGATAAAGATATTATAATTATGAAATTCACATTCGATGGCATAGCGCACAGATGTGGTAAGTGCAGTTTTCATAGTTTTGAGATAATCGATGTTGAAAGTTTGAGATGCCATACAATTTAGTACTAGCCACACATAGTTTTTGTTAAATATCTCGTGAATGACACAGAGTTACGCAATAATATTTCTAAGGAACATACTTCAGATGATATAGATTCGCATGCGTATAATAACTCATTTTCGGGAAAAACTGCACTTACCACATCTGTGCGCTATACCATCGATATTATGTATGTATGTAGATAGTGGTGTGGTGAAATGATTGAAATTATAAGTAATACTATTACTACACCATCACGGCATATTCCATTAGTGGGGTAGCCACCAGAACAGTTGCATGCAATAAACACACAGTTCTTCTTCTCTGCGCCAGTAAAAAATATGACAATCAGTACGGGTGTCAAGCCTCATCGTTGAATTTGAGATGTAAAATGTTTTCATTTTTTCGAACACCAGCCTTTTACAGGACACTCGAAAACTTACGGAAAAGAGTGAGGGACTAATTCTTTATCTGGTGCCGGGTATAAATAACCAGTTCTTTAAAATAAATGTTATTAAGAAACAGTTTAATACATATTAATGTTATTAAGAAACATTTATTAGTTTGAATCATCGTCCCCAGACAGCATTATTCTGCCGATATTAGCAATCAGGTAGATATTTAAAGTTTTGTTTCCGAGCTTTGTTTAAATTCTCTTGATACCAAACAGAGCAAGTATACACAAAATTAAGTCACACACCGCATGCGTTTTTTCAATTTTTTATTAATGATTATTTTTAAATCATTAAAATTATTTGGAATTTTAAAAAAAATCAAAACCTTTTATCAAACATTATTTCTTTTGTTCTATGTTATCTTCCTTAGACCCATTTATACTACCAGAGCATCTCCCACGAATGGGGAAGCTTACGATTCGACCGCTCGTAATAAATATGCGAGTCGTCCTCTCTATGACAATAAAAGTAAGGACGTTTGGGTTGGATCACCTAATTATTATTATTAAATTGACACCATATTCTACTGAGACTAAAACAGCTTTCGGCAAATGCGATCCGAGAGATAACGAACATTCACAATAGAGTTTCCACTATCCTTACAAAATCAGTGTACGCTTTGTGGAATACGTTTATATTCGGTGAAATATTATTAAACTTATCGCTCACCTGAATATTTAAATCTCCTAAAACCTGAGGCTTTCCAAATTCCTGTCTTTAGAAGGACACTCAAAAATTTGCTCTTAAATAACTTTTCTCTTCTTTTAGGATGTATGTTTTCGCTGTCTTATTCTCAATTTGTACGAGTATGTCTATACCATACAAAACTTCTATCAAGGGACAGTATTACATTAAATTATTTATTTTTACTTATATGTGTAACTACCCACATACGTATGTGTATACTCTTACATATACGAAAAGAAATATAAAAAAGTGCCTATTGAAACTAACCCGTATATTGCAGATGCCGGATGCCCGTTTCACCTATAATAAAATACTATTTATCGTTTCCAATAAAAGTGTAAACAAAAATCATAAATACAAATCACCCCAAACCTAAAAGGAAAACGGTGACCCTTTGTAATTTCAGAAGGAACATAAAAAGCATTCGCACGATGAAATAAAATCTTGGTAATTTGCGGGTACAACAGGAATATGCAAAGTAACCATTCATTCTTTACAGCGCTACTGCGATAAACTCACCCGTTGTACATTTCTTTGTAATACTTTAATACTCTCCTTTGATTCTGTCGTTTCTTAGTGATGATGTCTCTTTTGTGATATTTTTCCATCGTCTTGCTTCTGTGCTTATTTTTTGGATTTCGCTTTGTTTTTTCTTAATGAGATTGCATTGGCAAAAAGCTATTACAGCCTCAGTGCAGCGTGGCATTTTTAAGATAATAATAATTATAATGCATAAGTCCCCTTTCGAGTCTCAAGCTTTTAGCTTACTGTGAAAGGTGTATAGGGTTGTTTTTGGGTTAATAACAAAACCCAGATATATCTTTTAAAATAAATGTTGATTTTTCTTTATCATTTTGTTGAAATAACCTGAGAAATAAAATGAGTTCGTCGGTAGCCTGGAGGTAGGGTCTCGGCCTCATGAACATGGGGTCCGTGGTTCGATCCAAGGTGCCGGCAAACTCCCCTTTCACGACACAAGCTTTAAGTAGCTTACTGTGAAAGGTGTATAAGGTTGTATTTGGGTTTATAACTGTTAAAACACATAAAAATAGTTTGCCAACATTTGGCATCATTTTGTTAATATGGCCACCCTGCGTGGTGCCACTGCTTGTAATCTTTGAATGTGAGAATAAATTAGTCGGCATTATGCTTCCGTGGTGAATAATGTGTTTTATTTTTTAACTCATCTCTCCTCAACCAATAGCAAAACCCAGATATATCTTTTTTTTAAAAAAAAAAAAACTCTTTTCCAGGGATTTTTCAGGAATGTTTTGACTCCTATTTATCCTTTATGAAAGAACAAGATATATAGTTATTCCACTGTTGACTTTATTAATATTGCCATGAGAGCGGAAACTCTTGAAAGCCGGGTTGCAAAATTGATAAAATCAACAATTGAATAACTATAATGAAGAGTATTTTATTAATAAATTATTAATGTGAATTTCTACTAAGAACCGTCGGTCGATAAATTAAACTTTATCCTATTTATCCGTTTGGGTGATAATTTCTTTTTATCTATTTCAAGTCCATTAGTATCAATCACTAAGCCAGTATTGACATCTACAATTTCTTAATTAGGTGTATGTAAAATATATAAAAAAACATAGGAATGGTACAGATTAGTTATCTACAGAAATCATGAGCCTTGGTGGAATTACTCGTACCGTTAGTAACGCTATATTATATCCATGATTACAACAGAAATTGCTAATGTTGTAACGTTGTTACCATGGAGATACTGACGGTACAAGCAATCCGAGTTTGGTTCCTGCATTTCTGTACAAAATTCTAGTTACGCCCTTTACACATACCTACATATCATATATTATTTAATATATCATGTAATAACAATGCTATAAATTGGATAATACCGTTAGGTACGTATTATAAAATACCTGACCCATATATCCATTATGGCGTTTGCTTACAGAATAGGCACTTAAAACATTTTGAACGATAATGTATTTAGAAATGGTTTAGTCGGCTGACGATCGTTACATATTGTAACGGTGAAGTATTAGTGTTTACTACTACTACTATCCATCACTGCATACACCACAAGTGGGGTAGCTGTATGTAATAAACACGCAAGCTCCACAACAAAAACAATAAGACATTCAGGGTGAATGAAAATCCTCGTCGCTGAATTTCAGATGTAAAATAACTCTTTTTTCGAATAGTTACCTGCCTATTAAAGGACACTCGAAAACTTATCGAAATCGTGAGAGACCAACTCGGTACCAGGTGCTCCACGCATAGTATTTATATAATAATTATAAGATATAATAATTAGTAATAAACACTTTTTAGAATACCATTAGTCTTTTTCGTCTT